>SMDT01003217.1:0-258049 GCA_005392925.1 Aquilaria sinensis | reverse complement strand
AAGGAAACCTCCATATTCGCCTAGATGTGAAATACGGGACTGTCACCTTCGCCACAAAGGATGGAGATGCTGAGATCTTCATCGACCAAAGGGAAGTGAGAAAGGCGTTTGTCAAAGCAAGAAAGGCCCCAACAAAGAGCTACACACGGACTGCGGAAGCAAAGGCCGTACTCGCAGGAGAGGCAAAGAGAAAAGAAATAGAAGACCCCGAGCAAATAGAAACAGAAGATATAGAACTTTTCCCAGGCTGAAATACCTGAATAGGGAAAAAATTGGCCGAAGGAGATAAGGAAAAACTTGTATCTTTTCTGTTAATGAACAAAGATCTGTTTGCCTACTCACTGAAGGACATGCCCGAGGTAGACCCTTGCATAATCCAACATAGCCTTAAGGTGTGCCCAAAGGCAAAGCCTATTCGATAAAAAAAGCAAAGCCTCTTGGCGCATTAGAACAGCTTCGTTAAAACCGAAGTCCAACACCTAATAGAAGCAGGTGTAATAGAAGTCCAACACCTAATAGAAGCAGGTGTAATCAGGGAAGTCAAATACCCCGAATCGCCTAGTAACGTAGTTATCGCCACAAAGGAAGGAAGTGACAAACTCCGAATGTGCATGGACTTCCGAAATGTAAATGATGCTTGCCCTAAAGATTCATATCCCACTACCGCTAATAGACCAATTGGTGGACTCAACCTCCAAGAATGGGCTTTTAAGTTTTCTTGACGCCTTCAGTGGGTATCACGAAATCAGGATTGACCCTGAAGACGAGGAAAAAAACCGTCTTCATTATCGAAGTTGGTACATACTGCTACATCAAAATGCCTTTCGGGCTTAAAAATGTAGGAGCTACCTACCAGAGGTTAATGAACAGGGTCTTCAACTCCCAAATAGGGAGAAACATGGAAGTCTAGGTTGATGATATTATAGTTAAGAGCAAACTGCCTAGTAGTCATATCACGGACATGGAAGAAACATTCCACCAGCTGAGGATCTTTGGAATCCGTCTCAACCCAAAAAAATGCGTGTTCGGGGTGAACGCGGGTAAGTTCCTTGGATTTATGGTGTCAAAAAGAGGCATTGACGCCAATCTAGAAAAGGTCAAGGCCCTACTAAGATTCCGAACTCCTACAACGACAAAGGTGTTAGTGTTATGCCCAAAAGCCAATCATGAGATGATTGTATTTGTACATATTGAGTCATGATATTTTATTAAGACATTAATCCAGCAATTATATTTGTTGTTTTATTTCTGCGTAATGCAATAAACATAATTTTAACCCTAGAATAATGATATTCTCAAACGTCCGTAATCTAGTATTATTGTGGAGCGGGTTGCAACAATACATAACGACCAGCATATGTGGAAACTAATATGAGATATGTAGTCTATATATGGGTACAAGTTGGAGAACTTGTGTACTGGACCGACCCATCATGAGAACACTACATGGATTGTTATATGAGTGTCATAAGTGATTCTCATAGTGATCATGGTATATGTAGTCCTTTGACCTAAGATCATCAAGGTTCCCTACATGTGAGTCACATACTTTGATACTTTCCTTTGTTGCTCGTAACTGAGTGAACTTGAATGAGGTCATTGGGTATGTCACATATCATGTGGAAGGATTTGTATGATCAAGACGAGATTTCTCCCTCCTATGTAACGGGAAGTGAGTGATAGCCAAAGGCTATCGCCTCCTCGGTAGTAACTCCGCGCCAGAATATTGGCCGAGGAGTCTGACGTCACCCAAGAGAGGATCTTTTTACTGACCTCGGAAGGTGCGAAGTCAAACACTATGAGCTCGAGACTTCGGTAGCTCGTCAAGAATTCCGAGGACAACACCGTCTCCATCGAGGGGCTAAACTGACCGTCTTCGGGTAAGAGAGCCATCTCCCTGAAGCAAGGGAGAATCTCCCCGAAGGAAGAGGCCCCAAAGAGGTCTTCCTCGAACAAGAAACACCTGAACGAGGGAATCCCCGAACTATGGGTGTGAGTCCCGAAGAAGGTGTTCATCAAGGGCGCTCCCAGAATTATGGGATAGATCCCGAAGGAGGTGCTCGCACCGAAGGACGGATAGAATCCGAAGAGGGTGCCCGCACCGAAGGGAGACCTCGCCCAGGGGACCTCGGGAGTACGGTATGAGCATTTAAGGAGCCTCTGACATGTCACCCACAAGCCCTACACGTCACATCTGAACGGCGAAATGACACGCCGCAGCCGCCCCAGTCCTGACACAACCCGTCCGGGTCCAGGGCTAAAAGAGGCTGCAAACGGCTGCCTGTCCCCTAGGTCCAAAGAGACAGATCAAATCCGACCGAACACGTGTCATGATCTGAACAGACCAGCTACTCCTATAAATACTAGGAAATGGGACTGGGCAAAGGAAGGGCATTTTCCTCTCTCTGAGAAAACACAGAACAGGCAAGACACTTGATCCCTTAGTGTTCTTCCTCCACTCTCACTCAGAAAACTGACTTGGGCGTCGGAGGGTCCTCCCCGGAAAAGCAAACCGGGGACCTCCTAACCTTTTCTTTGAGCTTTTCAGGCGCACTCAGCTGGGAAACCTGAGCTCCAGGCGCTTGCCTCCACAGGAAGTCTCTCCACCTGTCAACATGACAGCAAACGAAGATGCCTTGGGGCATCATTTGGCGCCGTCTGTGGGAAACTACTCCCAGGTAGCTGTTGTCGAAACTCGGCGTTCGAAGGACAGAGGACTTCCAAAGTCCCCGTCCGCGCCTGAGACCCAACCAGCTACCGAACAAAGTCCCCCAGAGACTTCCTTGCCTGAAGAGGAACGCCCTCTTGTCATCACCATGGATTTTTTAAGAGACTTTCAGAGGTCTGTTGTGGCTGAAATGACACAACAAATAGACCGAAGATGGCCGCAACCAGCCCAGGCGCAAAAACCCACTTCGTCAGCACGACCTCGGGAGAAAAGCCCGAGGGCAACCCATCATAGCTCGGGAAGTGGGGAGCCACGAGAAGAGTCCTCAACAGATAACTTGCCCCTCGGGGCACGGCTGGCGGAAAGAGCAAGGTCTAAACAACCTGAAATCCCGTCCAGAAGAAGTTTATCAACAGAGGCAGGGTCCCCCTCACCTCGGTTCCGAAGTCGCTCCCCGAAGGGACGGCACCAGGAAAAGGAGCCCAGTGCTACGCTCCTCCTGGAGAAAGTCTTGGCAAGACTGGAGAGAGTGGAACAGCAGGTGGCACGCAAGCCTGTTTGGGCCAGGCTAACTGAAACGGTCTCTGGAGATGAAACTCCTTTCGCCTGAACAGTAGTCGAGGCGGCCATGCCAAGTGACTTCAGGCTACCTCGGCTAGAGACCTATGAGGGCCGGACTGATCCCCAGGCCCACCTAAGAAAGTACAAACGCAGCATGGTGCTACACGGGGCTGATGATGCTACACTCTGCAAGTGCTTTGAAGTCACCCTCGCAGGACCAGCAACTGCCTGGTACAATTCCCTGCCTCCCGGAAACATCAGGGGGTTCCAGGAGCTGTCCACAGCGTTCACCCAACAGTTCATTGGGAGCAAGCCGACGGCGAAGATGCCCGTCCAGATGTTTGACATAGCACAAAGAAACGGGGAGACCATCCGTGACTATGTCGAGAGGTTCAACAGAGAGGCCCTCAGTGTTCCGGACTTTCGTCCCGAAATCCGCATCCTCGCCATGACGAGGGGCCTCCGGAGGGATTCACACTTGTTTTATGAATTCTCCAAAGATCCCCCGGACACGCTGGGAGAATTCTACCGAAGGGCTGAACAACATATGACAGCCGAAGAGCTGAGAATGACTGGACCAAAGGCTGACCATATTCACGCTCGTGGCGAAGGGTCCAGCCAGCAAGCCCGGTGTCCAACGGAACAGTTAGGCCGACCTCGGAGAATGCGAGTAGGAGGAAGGAAGCCCCAAAACTTTACACCTCTGAGCACCACGAGGGCTAACGTCCTCATGGCATTGGAAAAACAGGGGGCTCAAATCCAACGACCAAGGGGCATGACTGCTGACAACAGAAGGAACATGAAGAAGTTCTGTCAGTTCCACCGTGATCACGGTCATGACACCGAAGACTGCTTTCAGTTGAAAAAGTACATTGAATCACTGATAAAGCAGGGCCAGCTTCGGCGTTATTTGAGAATGCCTTCCCCGAAAGGGAAAAAAGAGGAAGAAGGAAAGCCCGATGACGAGGATTACGATTCAGACAGGCGAAGGAACCGAAGTCCGAGAAGGCGTCCTCCACCTTCGGCAGGAGTAATACAGACGATCACAACCGGACTTCCATCCTCGGAAAGAAAAAGAAGGGCCAGAGAGATAGCGGTGATGGAATATCAGAGCCCAATAAAAAAATTGGCCCGCGAGGATGGCTCCACCATCGTATTTCCCCATGACGATCCATTGCTGATAATGGCGAGGATAGGAAACTGGGACGTCAAGAGGGTACTGCTGGATGATGGGTCAAACGCAGACGTCTTGTTCTCACACTTGCTACCAAGCTTGGGCGTATCCAGGAGTGACCTCAAGGCTGTTACTTCACCCACGTTCGGCGTAGGACCATCTGAGCTACCTGTCCTCGGGTGGATCGACCTCCCCTTGATGATGAAAGGAACTTCGGAGAAAGGAACTACTGAGTTGTTCGCCTCTACCATGGCAAGATTCATAGTCATGGACGTTCCTTCGTCATACAACGCCATTCTCGGCAGACAGACACAGGGAAATTTGCACATTCGCCCTGATGTAAAGTACTTGACCGTCTCCTTCGCCACCAAAAAAGGAGACGCAAAGATCTTCATTGATCAAGGCGAGGTGAGAAAGGTGTTCGTCAGAGCACGAAAGGCTCCAGCAAGCAACTTAGCACATGCTGTAGAAGCAAAAGAGCTGGAAAGGGGCGAGGCAGAAGATTCCACAAAGGCGGAAACATAAGAAGTAGAGCTTGTCCCAGGCCATAGTACCCGAATAGGGAAAAATATGGCCGACGGAGACAAGGAAAAACTTGTATCTTTTCTTCTTGCAAATAAAGATCTGTTCGCCTACTCGCCGAAGGACATGCCAGGGGTAAACCCTCGCGTAATCCAGCATAGCCTTAAAGTGAGTCCGGAAGTAAAACCTGTCCGGCAAAAGAAACGGAGCATCTCAGCTCACAAAAGTGACTTCGTCAAAACCGAAGTCCAGCGTCTGATAGACGCTAGCGTTATCCGGGAGGTAAACTACCCCGAATGGCTAAGCAACGTGGTAATTGCCACAAAAGAAGGAAGTAGTAAGCTTCGGATGTGCATCGACTTCAGAAATTTGAACGATGCTTGCCCGAAAGATTCATATCCTCTTCCGCCAATAGACCAACTGGTAGACTCAACTGCCGAGTATGGGCTCCTAAGTTTCCTGGACGCCTTCAGTGGGTACCATCAGATAAGGATGGACCCCGAAGATGAAGAGAAGACTGCCTTCATCACCGAAGGAGGAACATATTGCTATATCAGGATGCCCTTCGGACTCAAAAATGCAGGAGCCACCTACCAGAGGCTGATGAACAAGGTCTTCAAAGACCAAATGGGGAGGAACATGGAGGTGTATGTTGATGATATGATAGTCAAGAGCAAACTGCCTGGCTACCACGTTGCAGATTTAGAGGAAACCTTCCAAAAGCTCAGAACCTTCGGGATCCGCCTTAATCCAGAGAAGTGCATCTTCGGGGTGACCTCGGGAAAGTTCCTTGGGTACATGGTATCCGAAAGAGGCATCGACGCTAACCCTGAGAAGATTAAGGCTCTGCTTGAATTCCGAACACCTACCACAGTCAAAGACGTGCAGAGACTCACCGGAAGAATAACCTTTCTGAGCAGGTTTATTTCCAGGTACGGAGATAGGTGTCGACCCTTCTTCAAAGTCCTCACAAAAGCGGCAAAAATGGAAGGCGACCTCGGAAGGGATGGCCATCCTTGGGCTGAAGATTGCCAAAAAGCCTGGGAAGAACTCAAAGTCTACTTGGCCAGACTGCCGACTCTGCGGCAACCTCGGGAGGGAAAGCCCCTGGCACTATACCTCGCCGTCACGGAAAAAGCTGTGAGTTCGGTTCTTGTGAAAGAAGAAGGACCGAAACAGTGGCCGGTTTACTATGTCAGCAAGTCCTTGCATGGCGCCGAAGTCAGGTACCCTTTGCTTCAAAAAGCTATATATGCCTTAGTGCTTGCAGGTAGAAGGCTGCGGCCATACTTTCAGGCTCACCCCATCATTGTCCGAAGTAGTCTGCCACTACGGGATGTCATGAAGAGAGTTGATCATTCGGGAAGGCTCTCCAAGTGGTGCATAGAGCTGGGTGAACACGAGATCACATACGAGCCTCGGAAAGCCATAAAAGCTCAAGCACTGGCAGATTTTATCGCCGAAATACCCACCACTGAGGAGAGCCATTCAGATCCAAAAGAGGGTGAGCCAGAATGGACCTTACACGTTGACGGGGCCTCAGGATCCGAACACCAGGGAGCTGGAGTGATTATCAGAGGCCCCGAAGGCCTAGAAGTAATGAAGGCCATCAAGTTCAGTTTCAACGCCACCAACAACATGGCCGAGTATGAGGCCCTCATAGCAGGATTACGCCTGGCCAGAAAAATTGGCGTGAGAAACTTGAAAGCCCATAGTGATTCTCAGCTGGTGGTCCGGCAAATGGCAGGGGACTATGGCGCGAAAGACCCGACCTTGGCAAAATACCATGAGTTGGTAACAAAGCTTGTTCGGGAGTTCGACGTCGTAAAAATCGAGAACGTACCCCGACGGGAAAATGCTGAGGCAGACTGTTTGGCGAAGTCCAAGACTTGCACCGAGGTGCTAAGCCACCCCAGCATCGCGGTGTTAAGCATAGTGACCTCGGGGAAAGGATGGAAAGAACCAATCAAAACGTATCTCGCAACCAACACACTCCCCGAAGACCCCAGCGAAGCTGCAAAAGTGCGAAGGCGCTCCGGACGTTTCTTCTTAATTGGAGAAGAACTATATCGGCAAGGATATGCAAATCCACTACAGAGGTGTGTCAGTGAAGAGGATACTGAAATGATCCTCGAAGAAGTTCACGAAGGTGCCTGTGGTTCGCACATCGGAACCGACGCCCTAGCAGCAGTGATACTTCGCCAAGGATACTTCTGGCCTACCCTGAGAAAGGACGCCAAGCAGTTCGTCCAGAAATGTGGTAGTTGCCAGAGACATGCCAACATCCAAAGAACACCCTCAGAGTTCGTGACTTCGGCAGACTATCCTTGGCCCTTCGCAGTTTGGGGCATAGATCTCATTGGGCCACTCCCAACGGCGCCTGGAGGCGTAAAGTTCTGCGTAGTAGCAGTAGACTATTTCTCTAAGTGGGTCGAGGCAGAACCTCTGACAACTATCTCGGCAAAAGAAGTGCAGAAGTTCGTATGGAAAAACATCGTATGCAGATTTGGCATACCGAGGGTACTCGTAGCGGACAATGGATCCCAGTTCATAGACAAAGGATTCCAAGAGTTCATTAGCGACCTCGGGACAAAAATGCACTTCGCCCCAGTAGCTCACCCCCAAAGTAATGGGCAGGTGGAAGTATCTAACAGGACCATAAAAGATGGTCTGAAAAAGAGATTGGGAGAAGCAAAAGGGAAATGGCCAGGAGAACTCCAAAGCGTGTTATGGAGTTACCGAACAACACCCCGAAGAGCCACAGGGGAAACGCCGTTTTCACTCGTCTTCGGTACAGAGGCCATCATCCCTGTCGAGGTAGTACAACCGTCAATACGAGTCCAAGTGTTCGATGAAAAAGGAAATGACCTCGGCCTGAGAACCAAGCTCGACCTCGTCAGCGAACACAGAGAAGTAGCTGAGCTGAGAAGAAAAGCTTTCCAGCAAAGAGTGGCAGCAGCCATAAACCTACGCGCCAGGCCAAAGGGAATAAAGAAGGGAGATCTCGTTCTCCGAAAAGCTGAATTCGCACCCCGAAAGCCGTCCCACGGGGTACTTCGTGCAAATTGGGAAGGACCGTACCTGGTACTTGCCGAAGTACGAAAAGGAGTTTATAAGCTCGATGATGCCGAAGGCATAGAATTAAAAAACACTTGGCACTCAGAGGCCTTGAAAAAATTCTATGCCTAAAAAGTTTGGTGGGAAAGTTGTATTGCACAAGTTGGACAAATTTGTCCAAGTAAAAAGTTCTGAAGAAGTACAAAACAAGAGTCTCACGAAAGCAATCGCCGAGGAAAGCAAAAGTATGGTTTTCCGAAGTCCCTTGAGCGAATATGTTCGGGACAAAGGAAAGCAAAAGTATGGTTTTCCGAAGTCCCTTGATCGAATATGTTCGGGACAAAGGAAAGCAAAAGTATGGTTTTCCGAAGTCCCTTGAGCGAATATGTTCGGGACAAAGGAAAGCAAAAGTATGGTTTTCCGAAGTCCCTTGAGCGAAGATGTTCAGGACAAAGGGAAAACAAAGGGATCTGGTAAAAAATACTTAGCCAAATTTTTATCTATTGAGCCAAAGAGTGCTTACAGAGAAGAAAGTTGCTGAAAGACTACAAAAAAGAAGAAGAAAATGAAGACAAAAGGCCCTATTACAAACTAAGGAACCTCGGCGTCTTGAGAACTGCCAGCCTCTGTGCTTTTGTCAGCAGCCTTCGGCGCCAAGAAAGAAGGAGGCAGTTTCAAGTGCTCGATCTTGGACCAAGTCCACCGAGGCTCCTTGGGGATGTTCATGCCTCCCAGGAAGGAGAGGTCGAAATCTGGGAACTTCTGCAGAATTTGGTGCCGAGCAAGACAGAAGCCGTCTTGAAAGCCCAACTTCGTCATATCATCGGACTCTCGCTTCTTAACCACCAAGTCCGCGAAGTCCTTCTCCAGATCTGTGAGCTTCTTCTTCAATGCCTTCGTCTTCTTCTTCTCTTTTGAAGACTTCTTCAGAGATTCGACCTCGGCTTGAAGTTGGGTCTTTTCTTCGAGCGTCTTCGCGAGGAGAGCATCAGACTCTGACTTCTCCTTTTGAGTCGCCTCTATAGCCGAAGTTAGCTCCGCCACCTGGGAGCCGATGTCGGAAAGCTTCTGGGAGGAGTCTTTCAAAAGTTCCTCCTTTTCCTTCAGGAACCCCTCCCGAAGCTCAGCAACTTCCTTCTGAGCAGCCTGCGTCAGCTGAGCATTCTCGGCAGCTAGTGCCGAACATTGGGCCTTTGTCTTGTCATAAAGATCCAAGATCGAGGCCCTGTATGCTGTTGCCTCGCCACCCGAACTCGGAGAAACCCAGCATACCCCATCAGCTGCAAAAAAACAAACAAAGGGAAAATGATGCTAAGTAAAAAGCAAAGGTGAAATTGGCACTGAGGAAAATAGCGGAGCGTACCTGGGCGGCATGTTCAGTGAGTTTGGCGGCCAAAGAGTTGTCACCTGGGTAAGCCGCCGCAAGGGCCTTGTAAGAGGCCTCGGTAAGCACCCCTTTGCACATCTGCCTGGCCATCTCAGGACAGTCCTCGGAGTACATATCCATGTCCTCCGTGAATGTCCAGAAGGGCTCCTTCGGAACTTTCCTTGCTGGGACTTTGGCATCACGAAGGGCCCTCTTGCGGGCGTGTTCGGCAACCTAGTCAGGAGCGGCCACCTCCGCTGCACAAGAAGGCAGAAAAATTAGTTAAGGCCAGAAAAGTCTTAAGGATTTGCAAAAAACAAAAGGTTGGTTCGACAAAAGTGCAAACCTGCTGGCACCTCGGTAACGTCGTCGTCAAGAATCGACGTCGCCTCAGTAGAGATCCCCTTGCCTTTTATTTGGCGCCGTTCCTCGGCAGAAGGGGTCTCCTCCCCATCGCCCTCCAGAAGAGCATGCGAAGGCATGGGGCTTTGAGGAAGGACGTCGGAAGAAGGGACGTCGACAGAAGGAACCTCGGGCAAAGGGGCAGCAGGGTCTTCGGGCTCCTCGCCTACCTCCTCCGGAATTTGCGGAAGAGAGGAAGGAGCAGCTTTCTTTGCCCGTTTGGAAGGAGGGCCGCCCAAAGTCTGCTTCCGCCTCCAAGAGGCGGCCTTCTTTGTCTATTTGCCCCTCTCGGCCTGCCCGGTAAAAAGAGCCTTGTAGAAGGCAGCCGCGTCGTCGCCCATCTCTGAAAAAAGAAAAGGAAGATCAGTGTAACTTGTAGAAGGCAGCCGCGTCGTCGCCCATCTCTGAAAAAAGAAAAGGAAGATCAGTGTAAGTCCAAGATGAAGTTATGAAGGAAAAAATGAGAAAGTAACTTACTCTCGTAAAAAGACTCATAAGTCTCTTTCCCCCGAAGGAGTTTCACGAGCCAGGAGTCCTTCCCCGAAGAAGCCGGTTTCGGCATGTTGAGGTCTGTCACATGCTCCTTTACCACCTTAAGTTCCCGAAGGACCTCTTCGGTCATGAGCCTCCAGTTGATCGGAAATGGGTAAAGGGCACGAGGAGAGACCTCGGCAGCCCAGTCAAAGACGGCCCGAATGCGCCTGTCGAAGTCCTCAAAGATAGGTGCTACGTCGGCGTCTAGCAGTATCTTCGGGTCAACGACATCCATCTTGAGCCTCCCCTGAGCCCACTTGGTCGGGACGTGCGACCAAGCCTCCGACTTCTTCAGGAAAAAGAATTTTTGTTGCCACCCTCGCCAGCTGTCTTTGGTGGCGAAGGTGAACGTATACTTTTTGCTCCCGGATCCCCGAGGTAGCATAAAGTAGAAGCCACCCTTCGGGACCACGAAGAGCTTGTAGTACTGAAGAAAAACTACAAAGTGAGGTTTTATTTTGAAAACGCCGCACATACAGAGGAAGGCGTTGAAATAGCAGTACGAGTTCAGTGGGAGTTGGTTAATGGCAATGCCATGGAAGTTGCAGAACGCGCTAACCATCTCCGGGGGGGGATACCGAAGTCCGACCTTCAGTTGGGCTCGGAAAACGGTGATTTCATCACTTCGGTTGGAAAAAGGAAATTGGTCAGGACGGGGCAACCTCGTCACAGAGTAAGAGGGTAAGAAAAACTTTTTCTTCCACTTCGCTAGTTTTGCCGGAGTAGTGCAGCAAGGGTGAGAAAGAAGAGGTTGCCAACTCTCGGGAACAGGCATGATGAAAATGAGTTCGGGAAAAACAACGAAAATGAGTTCGGGAAAAACAACGAAAACGAGTTCGGGAAAAACAAAGAAGAAGCTTTGAAAAAAGCAAAAGGACTAAAACCCACCAAAGGTCTTGCCGAAATCTGGATTTCTGGAAGCCGTCGTGAAAAGTGGGCGGAAAAACGCCTGAAAAAGGAGAACCGCCGCGGAAAATCGGGAGAGAATTAGAAGGCAGAAGAAAGCAAAAGCAGAAGCAAAAAGAGGGTTATGACAGGGCTGGTATATATAGGCCGAGAAGGCCAGGTGAACCGTCGTCATTAGTACCCCTCGGAAGGCGAAGCGTCGCCATAACTGCTAAATGCGCCTGAAAAGTCGCGCCTGCCGTACTCAGTGCATTCCCACCCAATAATAGTGTGCCATGTGTCGGTCATCGCGCAGCAAACGTGCCACGTGTCGTCCATCACGTCGAGCACGCCCTCTGACACCATTTGGTCTAGAGGCGCCGCCCTAGACTGACTCTGCTGGACACAGGATGCAACGCATGAGCAGACCTATAAAGGCAAAAAAGTAGGTTACCTCGAAGACACCAAAAGACAGTCTGTGACTTCGGGCAAAAGGTCTATCTTCGGTACAAGGTTATCCTATTTTCCCTCGCCACGAGGACACCAAGAGACAGCCTGTGACTTCGAGCGGAAGGTGTATCTTCGGCACAGGGACAGCCTATCTTCTCGCGCCTCGAGGACGCAAAAAGGGCTGCCCATCGCTTCAGGCAGAAGAAGGCGTCTTCGGCGCAGATATCACAACCACAGGACCCACAACCGATGAACCGAAGTTTCTCACTTCGGGGGGGGGGGGGGGGGGCCTGTGATAGCCAAAGGCTATTGCCTCCTCGGTAGTAACTCCTTGCCAGAATATTGGCCGAGGAGTCTGACGTCACCCAAGAGAGGATCTTTTTACTGACCTCGGAAGGTACGAAGTCAAACACTATGAGCTCGAGACTTCGGTTAGCTCGTCAGGAATTCCGAGGACAACACCATCATCATCGAGGGGCCAGACTGACCGTCTTCAGGTAAGAGAGCCATCTCTCTGAAGCAAGGAAGAATCTCCCCGAAGGCAGAGGCCCCGAAGAGGATCTTCCCCGAACAAGAAACACCTGAACAAGGGAATCCTCTAACTATGGGTGTGAGTCCCGAAGAAGGTGTTCATCAAGGGAGCTCCCAGAACTATGGGATAGATCCCGAAGGAGGTGCTCACACCGAAGGACGGATAGAATCCGAAGAGGGTGCACGCACCGAAGGGCGACCTCGGCCAGGGGACCTCGGGAGTACGGTATGAGCATTTAAGGAGCCTCTGACATGTTGCCCACAAGCCCTACACGTCACATCTGAACGGCAAACTGACACGCCGCAGCCCCCCCAGTCCTGACACAACCTGTCCGGGTCCAGGGCTAAAGGAGGCTGCAAACGGCTGCCTGTCCCCTAGGTCCAAAAGTACAGATCAAATCCGACCGAACACGTGTCATGATCTGAACGGACCATCTACTCCTATAAATACTAGGAAAAGGGACTGGGCAAAGGATGGGCATTTTCCTCCCTCTGAGAAAACACAAAACAGGCAAGACACTTGATCCCTTAGTGTTCTTCCTCCACCTTCACTCAGAAAACTGACTTGGGCGTCGGAGGGTCCTCCCCGGAAAAGCAAACCGGGGACCTCCTAACCTCTTCTTTGAGCTTTTCAAGCACACTCAGCTGGGAAACCAGAGCTCCAGGCGCTCGCCTCCTCAGGAAGTCTCTCCACCTGTCAACATGACAGCAAACGAAGATGCCTTGGGGCATCAGGGAGTGATATCTTCGGGCTCCTTGATAGAATAAGACTTAGAAAATGCATGGCCATGCTCGAATGAGTTGATATACGATATAAATGTCATCAGTTTAAGTTGGTATGCCTGGTAATCAAGAAACCAAAGATTGGGCTATACGAGAGTAACACATTCCATGTCTCGTGCTTAGTCTTGATATCTTGGACAAAGGAATAGCATATATCGGTGATGATTATAAAAGTTTAGTCGAATCATCGACAATCTTGTCACTTGGGTAGCAATGATGTATTGCTAGACACCACTCATTGCTTATGATCATAAATGTGATTTATGATCATTGCCAACATGGTAAGAGCCTATTGAGTCACACACATAGAGCTATTTGGATCATTATAGTGCATGGGCTAATA
The DNA here is from genome assembly GCA_005392925.1 of Aquilaria sinensis. Lineage (NCBI taxonomy): Eukaryota > Viridiplantae > Streptophyta > Magnoliopsida > Malvales > Thymelaeaceae > Aquilaria > Aquilaria sinensis. The sequence continues at coordinate 244,773 of SMDT01003217.1, read as the reverse complement.
ATTTGGGTTTTGGTTTCACAATAATTTTTTATTAATAATCGGCCCAATAATTAAGCCATTATTAAGCCCGAAATTAAAGCCTAATTGGATTAGGGCTTTGAAACCCATTAGGCTTGGAAGTTGAGTCTCACTATAAATACAACTTTTAGTGACAAATTTGCAGGTGTCCTTGCCCTAGCCTCCCAAAAGGACAGCCGCACTCTTCTCTTACAATTCTTTGGAGGACGCAAGCTAGCACTGCAAGCGCAAGAGAAACACATCTGCTAGGACGTGGTGGAAGCGTGGTGATCCCAAGAGGCTCGTGTGGATACCATAGAGAGCTTGAACACGTCAACTATTCAGGTTTTGTGATTCGACTCTACAGTTGAGTGAGAGATCTCAACCGAAAATTAGGTATGAAAATTTTCGCAACACCCGGTTTACCCAGTTCCACTTGGATCCTGGAGGGTTTCAGTTAAATTTCTCTGCGCTGTTTGGCTCCCGAAACCCAAGAAAATGATGTGCAAAGACTGATAGGGAGAATCACGTCCCTCAGCAGATTCATCTCTAGATATGGGGATCACTGCCGACCATTCTTCAAGGTCCTTACTAAAGTAGTGAAAAATGGTGGTGACCTCGGGAGTGAGGTACATCTTTGGAACGAAGACTGCCAAAAAACCTGGGAAGAGCTTAAGGTCTACCTAACTCGCCTGTCGACACTCCGGCAGCCACGGGAAGGGGAACCCCTTATACTATACCTCACCGTCACCGAAAAAGCGCTAAGTTCGGTCCTTGTGAAGGAAGAGGGGGCGGAGCAATGGCCAGTATATTATGTGAGTAAGTCTCTGCATGGTGCCAAAGTCAAGTACCCCTTACTACAAAAGGCTATTTATGCTCTGATACTTGCAAGCAGAAGGCAACGTCCGTATTTCCAAGGCCACCCCATTATTGTCCGAAGTAACCTGCCTCTTTGAGATATCATGAAGAAAGTAGACCACTCGGGAAGGCCTTCGAAGTGGTACATAAAGCTCGGCGAGTATGATATCACCTATGAGCCGAGGAAGGCAATAAAAGCTATGAGCCGAAGAAAGTCAACCAGACCTCGAGAATAATGAACCGGAGTGGACTCTGTTTGTCGATGAGGTCTCCGGCTCCGAACACGAGGGAGCTGGAGTAATTCTTCGCGGTCCCAAGGGCATGGAAGTTATGAAAGCCATCAAGTTCGGGTTTAACATCACCAACAATATGGCAGAATATGAGGCCCTCATAGCAAGGTTACGCCTTGCTAGAAGAATTGGCGTGAGAAACCTAAAGGCCCATAACAATTCTCAGCTAGTGGTCTGATAGATGGCAGGGGACTATAGCGCAAAGGACAGAACTTTGGTGAAGTATCACGAGCTCGTATCAAAGCTCATTCAGGAGTTCAACGCAGTGCACATCGCGAACGTGCCTCGCCGAGACAATGCTAAAGTAGATAGTCTGGCCAAATCAAGAAAGTCCACTGAAATACTGAGCCACCCGAGCATAGTATAAAAAAGTATCTCACAACCTCGGAGCTTCCCGAAGATCTGCACGAAGCAGCAAAAGTACGAAGACGCTCCGGGCAATATTTCTTAATCGGAGAAGAGTTGTACCGATAGGGGTACGCAAGTCCGTTACAAAGGTGTGTCAGCGAAGAGAACATAGAGACAGTCCTCGAAGAAGTCCATGAGGGGGCTTGTGGTTCCCACATTGGAACTGACACTTTGGCATGAGTAATACTCCGCCAGGGGTACTTCTAGCCCACCCTAAGAAAAGACGCGAGGCAGTTTGTCCAAAAATGTCATAATTGCTAAATACACACCAACATCCAAAGGTTACCCTCGAAATCAATAACCTCGGCTAACTACCCTTGTCCCTTTGCAGTATGGGGCATTGACCTCATTGGGCCACTCCCGACTGCACCTAGAGGAGTGAAGTTCTGCATAGTCACAGTAGACTACTTCACTAAATGGGTCGAGGCAGAGCCCCTGGCAACCATTTCGACAAAGGACATACAAAAAATCGTCTGGAAGAGCATTGTATGCAGATTCAGAATACCGAGGGTGATAGTGGCCGACAATGGTTCCCAATTTGTTGACAAGGGATTCCAAGAATTCATCACCGACCTCGGGATAAAAATGCACTTTACCCCGATAGCTCATCCATAGAGCAACGGACAGGCAGAGGTATCTAACAGAACCATAAAGGATGGTCTGAAAAAAAGATTGAGAGAAGCAAAGGGAAAATGGCCAGGAGAACTTCCTAGTGTGATATGGAGCTATCGAACAATGCCCCGAAGGGCCACGGGTGAGACACATTGCTCACTCATTTTTGGCACGGAGGCCATTATTCTTATCGAGGTGGTTCGGCCATCGGTCAGGGTACAAATGTTCGACAAAGAGGAAAATGACCTTGGGCTGAGAATTAAGCTCGACCTGATTGACGAACATAGAGAAGTGGCTGAACTTAGAAGAAAAGCTTTTCAGCAAAGGTTGGCTATAGCTGTGAACCTACATGTCAGGCGAAAAGGAATCAGGATGGGAGACCTCATTCTCCAAAAGGCTGAGTTTGAAGCCCGAAGACCATCTCACGGAGTACTTCGGGCAAACTGGGAAGAGCCTTATTTGGTCCTTGACGAGGTTCGAAAATGAGTCTATAAGCTCAGCGATACTGAAGGTGGAGAATTTAAAAAATACATGGAATTCAGATGCCTTAAGAAATTCTACACTTAGAATCTTGTCAGGAAATTGTATAGTTAGAAATTTTTCTAAGTACAGAAAATTTTCTGGAAAAATAACTCCACCTAAGAAATCTCGTCGAACAAGGTTCAAGTAAGTACTTGCGAAAATTACAAGTTTCCCCCGAACGCACATCTTCTGAACATGGTTGATAAAAACAGGTGAAACTTTGCCAAAAGATATTCGCCAAAGTTGGCGTTTTACCGAAGATGAGCGATAAGAAGCGCAAAAAATATCTTCCTAAGGGTCCTAGACCGAAAGTGGTCAAGGTAACCCTTGGAAACAAAGATTGTTTAAGGAAAAACTTGCCTTGGGACTTAGCCAAATTTCTAAAGGGAACTAAAAATTTTCATTAAGAAGCCTTATTACAAGGAGGAGGTTACAAGAACAAGATTACAAAGAAAAAGAAAAAGACAAAGTGAAGCCTTGGACATCTAAGGGACTCCATCGGCGTGAGAAACTCCATCTCCACCACCCTTTGTTATAGCCTTTGACCCCGAAAGAGGAGCAGAAGGCAGGTTTAGATGGTCAATCTTGGACCAAGCCCAGCGCGGCCCCTCGGGGATGTCCAGAGCAGCTAAGAAGGATAAGTCAAGGTTGGGGTACTTTGCCAAGACTTGGTGCCGAGCAAGAGAAAATCCGTCTTGATAAGCGACCTTGGTAGCTTGGTTCGCCTTGTCTTTTTGAATGGAGAAGCCGTCCAGCTCGTTATTCAACTTAGCAACCTCATTCTCAAGCTTCTTCGTCTTCTTCTTCGTCTTTGTCTCCTTCTTCAGTGCCTCGACCTCGGCGTGAAGCTCGGCATTGTCAGCAAGGGCCTAAGTCAGGAGAGCAGAGTCTTCCTATTTCTCCTTTTGATAGGCCTCATTGGCCGAAGTCAGCTCAACGTCCTTCGCGCTGAGGTCGGACATCTTCTGGTATAAATCCTTTAAGAGCTCCTCCTGCCCTTCAAGAACTCCTCTCGAAGTTTGGCAATCTCCCCCTTGGCTATTCTGCTCAACTCGGCGTTCTTGACGACCGAGTTAGCGCAGAACACCTTGGCCTTCTCCAGATGTTCTTCGGTCCAAGTTCGGACCGAAGACTGTTTTGTTGCCCAAGCTCTGAAGTATCCGCTATACGCCAAGTGCTATAGAAAAAAGGGGGAAAGGACATTTGGTAAAGCGGCACAAGGAAAACCAAACACTTAGGAAAATTTGGAGGGTCTGAAGAATACTTGGGTAGCTTGCTCGGACATCCTCAAGGCGAGGATCTCCTCGTTCGGGCACTCATCGGCCACAGATTTGAAGGTGGCCCGGGTAAGCACGCCCCTCGCCATTTAGGGAGCCATTTGCTGGCTGTCTTCGGAGAACAAATTCATGTCCTCCGTGAAAGACCAGAAAGGCTCCCGTGGAACCTTATCCTTCGGGATATGAGAGTCCCGAAGGGCCCGCCTCCGAGCGTGCTCCACCATCCATGTTGAGGGCGCCAATTCTTCTGCAAAGTCAAGACGCAGTTCCATCAGTACATTGTCCCTTAGCCATATATCCATAAGATTGAGAGTGCTAAAAATGTCTAAGTTTATAAAGACATGGCTAAGGGACAAACCTGGCGGCACCTCGGTGACATCATCGTCGAAGTCATGGACCTCCTCCATTTCGGCAAGGACGTGTTTGCCCTTGCTTCTTCTGCGCTCCTCGAGCTCTTCAGTGGAAGGGCCTCCTGCCAAAGAACCCAAGAGGTCCGTCGAAGTGGTAGGACTCCGGGGAGTGGAGCTAACAGTTAGCTCCGGCAGCAAGTCGGCCTGGACCTCGGGCTGGCCCCCGACCTCCACAGTGTCCTCCAGAGGTGGCGGAAGGAGGTCCTTCTTTGCCTTTTTAGGCGAAGACGGCTTGCCTACAGATGTTTTTCGCCTCTTCGAAGCGCCCTTCTCGGCTTGACTGAGGAAGAGAGATTTGTAGAAAGTGGCTGACTAATTGCCCATCTCTGAAAAAGAAGGAAAATATCAGTGTAAGTCTGAAGGGATACTTATACCAAAAATTTGGAAAGTAACTTACTCTAAAAAAGGGCTTCATAAGTGAGCTCCCCCCGAAAGAGCATCACCAGCTAGGACTTCTTCCCGTCGATGCCAGGAGCTGGCATGCAGAGGTCCGTCTTATGCTCCTTAAGCACCCCTAGCTCCCGAAGAACCTCCTCGGTCATAAGATTCCATTTAATGGGGAAGGGATACAAGGAGCGTGATGGGACCTCGGCATCCCAGTCGGCGACAGCCCGGATACGACTGTCGAAATCCTTAAACCTCACTGCCAACTCAGGAGTTAGCAACTTCTTGGGATCAACGACGTCCGTCTCCAGCTTCCCCTGGGACCACCTAGTCGGCATGTGTGACCATGCCTCTGCCACGTTCAGGAAGAAGAACTTCCTTTGCCACCCTCGCCAACTATCTCTAGTGTCGAAGGTGAACATGTATTTTTTGCTCCCAGATCCCCGAGGTAGCATGAAATAGAAACCACCATTTGGGACCGGATAAAGCTTGTAGTACTGCATGAAAATGATGAAGTGGGGTTCTATTTTGAAAACCCCACACATGCAAAGAAAAGCATTGAAGTAACAATAAAAGTTGGGAGGACGTTGATTCACGGCTATGCCATGGAATTAACAAAAGTCGCAAATCATCTTCGGCGGAGGAAACCGAAGTTCGGCCTTCAGTTAGGCCCGAAAAATGGTAACCTCGTTATCTTTGTTCATGAAGCTGAAATGGCCAGGATGGGGTAGCCTGGTAGTGGCATAAAAAGGAAGAAAAAATTTAGTTGTCCTCTTCGTTAATTTTTCCGAAGTGGAACAACATGAGTGAGACATGAGAGGTTACCAGTTCTCGGCAATAGCTTGGATAGACATGAGGGGGACAGGGGAAGACATGTTCGGCAAAAGAAGACGACTTTAGAAAAAAGGGGTCAGGGATTTCGGGAAAAAGAAAAGAGCTTTGAGGACTAGAAAAAATGGGAACCGAAGAGACCGAGGAACCTCTAGAAAGGAAACCCACCAAAACGTTTGCCAAAGTTGGGATTAGAAGACGCCATCGTAAATGGTTGCTAGAAAATTGCTTCGCCGCTTGCGCCGCCGCAAAAGAGAAAAAAAGGCTCGAAGAAAAACGAGAACAGGACAGAGGCAAAGGAGAGCAAATGAGGGCCATAAGGGGGAGGAAGGTTTATATAGACCTAAGAAGGGTAGCTGAATCGTCGTCATAACTACCATGCGAAGGCGAATCATCGCCATAATTACCCCTCGAAGGCGAAAAGACGCGGCTAGTGTAACCAACGCAACTACCCCCAATCACCACGCGCCATGTGTCATCCAACGCGTGAAATGAGGACACACTTTTTGACACCACGAAAACCTAGGCACACCTACCCAAACTGACGTTCATGGTTACGAAACATGACGGTCCACTGACCTGCAGCAGAAAAAGTAAAAATAAAGAGAGGGCGCACCTCGAGAGCACCAAGGGACTAACCAGGGGGCAAGTAGTGACACTTCGGCTGGGAAGGCACGCCTTCGGTGGTGAGGTGTCTCCATACACGGTGTCCTACTCTGAGTCTTACAAGGTGCCCTCAATGATTCTACAAGCCGAAGTCTCCGCTTCGACTTTCCGAGGGAGGGGCATGTGATAGCCGAAGCGCTATCGCCCTTTAAACCCATAAGCTCGGGGAAAGCACCACCCTCGGAGAAGGCAAGCATCACCCACAAGGACTGCGAGCACTAACCTCGAAAAAAGGGTTTAACGCCTTGAACATCCGAGCTCAGTGATCCATCTTCACCCCCGGGAGCGACAGTACTGACCTCGGGAATACGATGCACCGCCGTCCTCGATAAGGTGACCTAACCGGCTTCGGAGGGGGAAGACTCACCACCTTTGGCAGGGGAGAAAACCCCCAAAGGGGAGCATCCGTGCCAACGGGACTCGCGAATTACTGAACCGACCTCGGAAAAAAGCCCTCCTATTCCGAAAGGGTCTCTTCTACCGAAGGGATCTCAAGAGTACGGTAGAAACAATTAAGGAGCCTCTGACATGCCGCCTTCGTACACAACATGCTACCACAGCGCCGCCGCACAAGTCCTGTCACACAGACCCACACCGGCCTTGACTTCTAGCCAAACGGCCTATAGCCGGCTAGAGGCCCCCACTCCCAAAGGTACGGATTACATCCGACCGAACACGTATCATAATCTGAGTGGGTCACGTCAGGCAGGTTTCTCCATTACACCCTCCTATATATATTAGGGAAATGGTCTCAGTAAGGGGGGCCTCGGATGAAAAAATACATTTCATATTCTTACTACTTCCTGTCTTACAAAATACTGACTTGGGCGTCGGAGGCTCCTCCCCGGAAAAATACTCCGGGGACCTCCTAACCTTTATTCTTTGAGTGTTCCAGGCAATCTCTCCTAGGAAGTCTCTTCTTCAGGTGTTCCTCCCTCGCCGGAAGTCCCTTCCAGTCTCACCATGTCACACAATGAAGATGCCGATGGGCATCAAAAGGCTAGTGAGATCGAAGATTAGGGAGAAAGGAAGGACTGTAACCAGTGGTGATGGGAAGAGTTGGATGGAAGGTGAAAAGTAATAATGAAGTTACTTTGTCGGTGGTTGTAAAAATTTAATTATGGTGTAGGGTAAAGTTAATTGAGCTATAGGGTAACCTTAAATAAATGAGTAGGACCCAACCCCAAGCCTATGGTGTACATGCAGGCTTGCTACGGTTCATATTTAGGGGGGAGGCAGTTAGTTTTTAAGGATATACGATTGACATTTAGGGGGGTCATGCGATTCACATTGAGGCTTGAGCTCTAAACCGCAGACCCCTTAAAAGTGAACCACAATCATTTCGGTTCATATTCAGAGGGTCATGGGGTTCACCTTATGGCCCCTGTAGGCCCATAAAACTGAACCACAGTCAATGCAGTTCACTTTTAGGGGATCATACGGTTTACATTGAGGCCCCCGTGATGAACCACAAAGCCTTGAAAAGTGAACCACAGTCAATGCGGTTCACATTGAGACCCCAGCTTTGAATCGTTGACCGCTTAAAAGTGAACCACAATCATTGCAGTTCACAGTCAGGGGGTCATGCGGTTCACATTCATGCCTTAGTGATGAACCACAAAGCCCCTTAAATATGAACCACAGTCAATATGGTTCACATTCAGGGGGTTATGCAGTTTACATTGAGGCCCCAACTTTGGACCACATACCCCCTAAAAGTGAACCATAATCATTGCAGTTCACATTCTACTGGTTAGGTGGTTTACAGTGATGCCCTAGCTTTGAACCGCAAACCCCTTAAAAGTGAACCACAATCATTGCGGTTCACATTCTTGGGGTCATACGGTTCATATTTAGGGCCCAGCGATGAACCACAGGCCCCCTAAAAATGAACCATAGTTAATTCAGTTCACATTTAAGGGGTCATGAGGTTCACAGTTTTACCCCAACTTTGAACTGCATACCTCGTAAAAGTGAAACACAATCATTGCGGCTCACATTCAGGGCCTAACGATGAACCACAAATCACCTAAAAGCAAACCACAGTTAATGCGGTTCACATTTAGGGATCATGCGGTCCAAATTTAGGCCCAAACTTTGAATCGCAGGGCTCCTTAAAGTGAACCACAATCATTGCGGTTCACATTTAGGCCCTAGCAATGAACCGCAAACCACCTAAAAGTGAACTATAGTCAATGCAGTTCATATTCAGAGGGGCAAGTGGTTTTTATTAAGGCCCTGACTTTGAATCGTAAACCCCCTAAAAGTAAATCATAGTCAATACAGTTCATATTCAGGGGTTCATGTGGTTCACACTAAGGCCCAAGTTAATTTTATCTTTTTTTTTCTTATAATAACTTTTTTTTATCATTGTTGTTTTTTCCCCCTAAGAATCACCTTTGGAGATGCTTTTAGCAATAAAATGCAGTATGGTGTTTCTATACATAAACAATTTTTCTACACCTAAATCACCTATTGGCACACATTCACACCTTTTTGTGTCTAAAATACACATTTCATGCCTTCTTTTATTTTGTGGTTTTCCCTTTCCTTTTACCCTTACCCCTAGTCTTCTTCGAAGCCTCAATAGATGCAGAAGTTGTAAGGACTTCACACTTAACATTATGAACTTTTGCACCTTTTGTTTTCCTGGGTCTCACAGGTGAATCACCTAATGATAGTATATCTTTGATGTTGGCAACCACAAGCTCATGTTTCACCACTTCTGCCTCATGCCAGAAAATTGTTGCCTTCTCAAGAGGTGTAGCATTGTGATTCCCCTTACCTCTCAATAAGCGAACCAACAAATCACATCATTACTGGTGGCTGTCCTCTACAACATGTGCACAGTAAGACAATTGCAATTGTATATTCATGGGCATCTAACAACCTCAGCTAAGAAAACCATACCATCGTGCTATTGTATTCTGTGGCAACCTTTGGGGGCTTTCCATTGGCAAACAAGTGAAAACTCCACAATTATAACAATTGGGTTACTCAGCAACCTTGACTCTAACCAATCTAAAGTTCAAAAAATAATACCCCTTTGGTTGAATAATGTACTCCAATGCTTTAACCTGCAATTATAAAATCAATACTATCATCCTTATAAACACAATCCCTAGTTCGAATATAATATCATGCATCAAGACTTACAATGCATTGTATCTATTGACTGTAGTCATTGATAGGTTTATTAGGTGACACAGAGTCCCACACTTATGTCTCACTACCCAATATGTTGAGAGCAATAAAAAAAAGTGTATGCGAGGGCGATCATACACCAGAACATAGATCTACAACATAAATATAATAAGTTTAATAATTATACTCCTTCCATCCCATATATTTTGCTCCATTTTCCTTTCTAGGCTATCCCATAACCTTTGCACCATTTCCATTTTAAGTAACATTTTACACCTCATTTACCCATATACCCGTAACTTAACCCATCTCTCCCTTTTTCCCATCCCAACAGATTTTTTTCTCTCTCTCACACACTTTTCCTAACTTTCATTCTGTCTCTCTTTCTCTCTCCCTTCCTCCCTCCCTCCTTCCCTCCCTCTAGCATGCTTGCACAGCAATTGGTGACAGAGGCACTACCGATAGATGCTTAATCGATGAAGGTGCGACTGATAGATGCGCGATAGACAATGGACCTATAATTGACGATGGATGCACGAGTGATGACGTATGCATGATCGACGATGGACAAACATTTGACAATGGACTCATCATAGAGCTAAAATTTGAGGCAGGAGGGACGAGAAGAAGATGAACAGGGGATGGATTGAAGCAGAGAGGTCAGTGCGAATGAGGACAGTGCGATTGAGGATGATGCAAATCGATGCCGGCAAATCAAGGCAGAAGCGAATCGACAACGTGAATAAAGATGGACACAAATCGATGCTGCGATCGAGGATGACACGAATTGACGTCGGTGAATTAACAATGCGAATATGGACGGTGCGATCGAGGACAGATGCGAATTGAGGATGGCAAACCGATTCCACAATCGAGGAGATGAATCAAATATGAAGGGGGCTTCGGTAAGACTGTTAGGGTGGGTTTCATCGTCGCCTTTCGCCTCTTGCCCTCACCCTCATCCACCATTGCCAACCTCTGACTTCGTCACAGAAGATAACACTAAACCAAATCCAGATCAGACCAGAAATGATGAAAAAAAAAGGGCAAAATTGGAAAATGTGTGAGAAACAATAAAATGGCTAAAATTACGTGAAAACTCAATTGGTGCAAAATAAACGAGATAGAGGGAGTAGTTAATTGCAATTGCATATGCTTAGATACACTTCATGTTAACATGCTTTCTGAAGTTGGTGCCTAGAACCCCTGGCTAAGTCAAGGCAACCATGTCCATTGTTTGTTCCAGAGTATTCGTTTCACCAAATAGTGCGGCATGCTGTGTCAAGCAAATGTCAACTTAAAATACAAACACCATATAATCTTGAAATCTAGGCAAATTTACCAACATATGGACAAAAAATTCAATCAAAAACCACCAAAAGCATACTCCATCCTTCAGGCCCTTCTCCTTTACACATAAGACTGCTATCATGTAGCTTATGACTATGGATATAAACCACTTACATGGCCTCAATGTACTCACGTCTTTTCTTACCAATTCTATTTTGAAGGGTGATGCAACAATAAACTTACTTAAAACATAAAAATAAGTCCTCAACCATCATATTCTTAATCAAACTATTCCATGATAAAGGAAAATAGGAACCCCATGTTTTCTAAGCCCTTTTCAAAAACATATTAGATAACTTGCTACATAATTTAATCAACGGAGGCATCAACAACATAAGGCCCTACTTAGAACCTTTTCCCAATAGAACTGCCATTCCTCCCAACAGTGTAGAATGATGATTTTTGACAATGCGATGCTCTAACATCCCTTTCAGACTTTCTTCCGGTTCTATCTTGATCCAATAAAAATTTGATCCTCTCATTCATTTCCTATTTTTAGTGCAAATACAACAATTAACAATACTTGGACTACCAAAAAATTCAATGATAAAGATGAAAGCGGAAGTAACAAAAATGTTCAAAAATTACCTCTTCATTTTCCTTAATCTCATATGATGCCTCGTCATCAATCTTCAAGCCATCCTCCTCATCATTAATGCATAACCTTTTCTTTCAAGAGCTCACAACATTAGCACTAATAGGAGCTTCAAATTCTTTCATTTTTGGCAACCAAACCTCATTATGCTCCTTATTCCTTTTACAAGATTCTTTACCAAGTTTCTTGACCTTTTCCTTCCCAGTTTCCACGTTAACAAACAACTCGTCCTTCTTATTAGGTGTTCTATCCTCTTTACCTTTAACATTTTCAAGACATCCAACACCATACAATTTGGGACCATGATCACTTGCACATGCATCAGGAACCTTCTTCAGTGTTGGCACATTGGACACATGTGTGTTTGCCTCATAACCCCATGCACATCCCATTCCTCTTTTTACAGTAAGTACATCAACGTCCCGGGCAATCTTTTCCATTATTGTTTTCATAGTCTCCTGTATCAATTGAATCATGATAACATTCGTCCTGAATCTTCCAAACTCTAACACAAGACTCTACACTTCCTTAACTAACTTATCCAACTTCATCATTTCATTTGAAACCTGCTCATGCCTTTTTAAAGTTTTCTGTCTTTTTTCCCTACCAACAATTTCCCGACCAGCAATTCCTTGCTTCCAACTTATGTTTGAGTCATATTCTTACTCCTTTATATCATCACACTCATACATCCTCTGATCATCATCATCATTATGTCTTTCTTCCTTTTCTTCATATTCATTAACATTTTTCTCCTCTTCAATCACATACTGCCATCATCCATCCCATCTTCTTCCCATGAAATCTACAACACATTTATTTACCATTATTCTATACAAATGAAAATACACCCATGAAATGACCATTTCAAGAATTTAAATTACTCCCTCCGTTTCACAAAAACTGACCTTTTACTATTCACATCAATTAATTTATGATTTTATTCTTTCAAAATTTATTATAAAAATATGAATATTTTAAATGGAAATGAAACTTTAAAGACCATAGTTTCTAAATATCATTTTTTAGATTTTTTTTCAATACATATTAATATGAATATGTTCAAGTCAAACTTCAGTCGAAAAAAGTAAAAGGGTCAATTAATATAAAATGAAAGGAGTATTACCTTTATACTCCTTCTGGCCTAAAACTCTTGCTCCATTTATTTTTGGCAATTAATCTTGAATTTTTTATTTTCAAAATTGTAATATATAAATGAAAAATCTTTATATATGAATGATAAATTAATACATGTAGTTTCTAAATGTATTTTTTGTAATTTTTTATAACAAACAATAATATGAATCAATTTAAGTCAAAATACAACAAAAAATCAAATAAAGAAAAAATTTTGGGACTGAGGAAGTATCAATTTTCACCAACTTCCGTGTTACTAGCTTATTAAGCTAAACCACTATGGGGGTCAAACTATCAATCTTCAATATACTAATAGTGGCCTTACTCAAATAAAACATCTATCCACATCGATAAAATAAAACTTGGTCTGTATATTATAAATATCAAAATCTACTTGACAATAAAAATTAACCAAATTAAAAAAAGTCATATTAGTAGTAGCCTATAAAAATAGTGCACAACTAGTCAGCTTTTGATGCTTCTTCATCTGCCATTTATCAATCCCTATTACCAATTGATCCATTGCAGATGTTGCCCGAGCCTTCTCTAAATTAAGCCATATGTTCTTCCAATTCTTTTCCCAAAGATTGAAAAAGAAAAATTTAGATAAGCAATTCTCTAAATTTCTAGAGGTATTTAATAAATTTCATATTGACATTACTTTTGCAGATGCTCTGAGGGAGATGTTTAGCTATGTCAGGTTTGTGAAAGACATTCTCTCTAGCAAAAGGAAGCTTGAGGAATATGAAGTTGTGAAGCATGGTAAGGAATGCTTAGTAATCATTCAACAAAAGCTACCATAGAAATTAAAAGACCAACAGATTTTTTCTATTCCTTGCATTATTGGTACTCTAGAATTTGATAAAGTATTTTGCAATTCAAAAGCTAGTATCAAGTTAATGCCCCTATCAATTTTCAAAAAATTGGGTCTTGGTGAAGTTAATCTACAACAATGTCATTAAAATTAGCTGATAAGTCAATAATTTATCCTAGAGGAATCATTGAGAACATTTTAGTTAAGGTGAATCAATCTATTTTTCCTGTTGATTTTGTTGTGTTGAGCATTAAAGAGGGCAAAGGAATTTCTTTTATTTTGGGTAGGCGATTTTTAGTTACAACTAGAACTTTAATCGATGTTCAACAAGGTAAAGTGATACTTAAGGTAGAAAATGAACAAGTTACTTTTATTGTTTTTAAGGTCATGAAATATCCAGTTGAAAGTGATTCTTGTTTTCATATTTATGTTGTGGATCAAGAATTGAAAGTGTTTTGTTTGATTAGTGTAAGAATAGGTGCCAGTGACCCAATTGCTTAAGTTTCCAAAGGGATAAATCTTCATTTGAAACAACCACCAGTTAAAACTAAGGTTAGGAAAGAGAAAAAAAAATTTCCCTTAAGTGCTGCAGAGATGTTTAGGTTAGATGGAATTAGAGTGCTCAAAATAACAAGGAGTCAAATGCTATAATCAAAAGTGCAACTTGAATAAATTTGGCATTGTACCGTATTTGAAACCAAGCAAGTAACTTGATCCTCAAAGTGGGTTTGTCAAGCTAATGACAATAAATAAGTGATTGTTAGGAGACAATTCAATCATTTATTCCTTTGCCTTAATTTTTGCCTATTTACTTTTCATGTTATTGTATTTGTGTTTTGATTTTGAACAGAGACAATACACTTTTGATTCTTGCTAGATTTCCTTGCAACATGGGTTATGAGCAAATTTGACAACCTTTGCATCTCGTTGGCCTTTACTATGATCTTGGTTCTTCAATTCCAAGGCAATATTTATATTAATTTTACTTTTATTTTATCTCTTCTTTTTTTATTATACACATGGGGGATGTGTCAAATAAGTGTGGGAGAGGTTTATAGGTTATATTAGGTTGGTAAGACTTTTCTATTTGTTTTTTGGTTTTGGTTCTTTTTTTTTCCAGATTTGTTGGTTGGTTTTGGTTCTTTTTTTTCCATATTTTTTGGTTTTGTTTACACAACAAAATTGTCATTGTTTTGTCTTGGTTTTTAGATATTTTAGGTCATTGTGCTCTGTTTTGAAACAAGTTTTTCAAATAGTTATGCCATGAGTGAATAAACTCAGTTCAAATTTATTTTGAAATAGATTTAAATTAAGTTGTTAAAGAATTCTACCTAAACTAGTAGACATCATTGAATCCGTGAGCTCCTTAAGTGTCATGCCTATAACTTGCATAGGCCATAGACTGTGACTATTATGAGAATATGATGAGAATCAAATATGTGAATAAGTAATGCAAGTTATGAAACACTAAGAGAAAAAGAAACATACAAGTGTAACCATAGGCATGTGAAGGCCTTAAGGCCTAATGTCCTGAAAAAGATTACATGGGGTTAATGCTTACCATTAAAATAAGAATGAGGGCTACAGTGTGGGCTAAGAGAAGGTGAAAAATACATGGAACCTATGGAAACACTCGAGAATACACTAAAGAGATCTAAAATGCACTTAAAGTACACCTATGTTCAAATGAAAGTTTGAAGGCCTAAATGGCCGAATTAATGCATGAAGTGGGTGCTTAAAACATGACACTTGACAATTTAAGTATGAAAAAATGATATACTAAATTACTTGATCTACTTGAAGGAAGTTAGACCAAGGACTAGTCAAAGTCCTTGGCCAACAAGGCCATTCGACCGAATTGTTGCCGCTTGAATAAGGCTTAAGTTAAGGTAGCTTCTTAGCTGTTTCTTGCTACCATCTCATCCTTTACAACTTGGCCAAACCTCTAGCAAAGCATCCTAAAGCCACCGAAAAGAAAAAAAGCAAAGAAGAACAAAAACAAAGCAAAACCGAAACATGGTGATGCGAAGCTAGTTCATGGTGGCACCTTTGGTATATGATGTGTGATCAAGCTTTCTTGCTGCCATTCCAACCATAGGTAAGAAGCCATATGAAGCTTTTTCTCCTATATTTTGAAGGGGAAAGAGCTATCCTACGGGATGGCTATGGCCAAAGGAACCTAAAGGCTATGTAATGGGCCATGTGTGCTTTAAGCACTATGGTAAGCTAGCTAGTTTGCTTTTGGCAAGCATAAGCTTTTGGTTCAAGTTTGACCAAGCTTGAACAATCACTTGGAGCTCTATGTTAGTTGAATCTAATCAAAGTAATCACGTGAAGAAATTGAAAGAAAATCATGCTTGCTATGTTAAGAAAACCGTGTGTATGTGGTGTGTATGTGTGTGTTTATGTGCTTCTCTAATTGTATGTGTGTGCTAACCTTTGATTTGTATATATAAGCATCCTGTATTATCTTGTGTATACTGCTTTTGGTGTTTTCTTTGTCTTTGGATGTAGGTTAATAAGAAAAATTGGAGGTTTATATGTATAGCAATGTTATAAACATTGTGAAGGCACTAGGTGCTGAATTTGGGTTCTTACTAAGTACTTATGTACTCATGTCCTCTTTTGCCCATTTCAGGTAAGGAAGTGTAAAAGTGAAGGGCTAAGGAACCTAAGAGTGAAGGGCTAAGGAACCTCCTAGGGAGGTTTATATATAGAGAAGTATGCTCTGGATTCATGACTTATGAAAAGGAAGCTTGGAAAAGTTCATAAGATTGAATTAATGGTTGTGTTATGTATGATGGTTTATAGGCCCTAATGGCTGTTGTGGGACTTGCTGCATTTGGATCCATCTTAGTATAAGTTAAAGCTAGAAAAGTAATAAGGCGATTATGGCCTAAGGGTTAATTGAAAGTGGAGGTCAAAGTGATAGTAGGATTAGAAACAATTTGAACCATGCCATGTACCGTGCATGACATCTAGTTGACCAAACTTTTGTTGTGTGTACTTTGGGCCATGTAGTGCCTATCTGCCCAATTTTGGCCTGTAAACATTTGTATATAACTAATGGCAAGGGGACTTACTGTAGAACATGGCTTATGCCTTGTATGCATTTTAGGCTTAGAAAAACCTTAAGGTACTAAGTATAACAAGCTAAAGAAAATACATGCATGGTTTGTAATTAACTAATCTAGGCTGTATGTATGCCTGAATATGTGTAAGTTTTCGCAAATGCACTAGGTAGGCTCCCAATAAGCCTCCTAAAGACACATAACTCACACATATGTCACTTAGCCTCATTAAACCCCATATGTACTCACAAAATCACCTAAGTATATTCAACTAAATGAAACTCAATCAATTGGTTGAATTAAGTAAACCTCATTAGATCTTCAAAAGCTTGAGACTCCCACCTAAGTAAATAAAAGTTGGGGTTAAGAATCTTGGGAGTTAAAGCCTAATTTACCATATGAAAATCAATTGAGTGACTAAAAACAACTAGTTGATTTCAAATCTCTTAAAAGGATTAGAGTGGGGTTGAATTGGGTCTTGACATTAAACCTCTATGATCACCCTCATTATATATCAATCTTTTTGTTCTCTTGCGTGTTCAGTTATGTTGGTCCCTCTAGAATAAGGATAGCAATTGGGTGGATTGGCTCAGGTTTTAGTCAAATCATTTAGGTTTTGCTTTAATCGAGTTAGTATGAATTTGGATCCATATAGGGTTCAAATTGGGTCATTTGGGTTTAAGTTGATTTTCATGTTAAGTGAATTTTGGTTTTGACTTAGGTCGGGTAGGGTTTATTTAGGTTCGGATTCAACACAGGTCGAGTCGGTTTCAGTTCAAACTCGGGGGTTCACTAGTCACGTTTGTTTGTGTATTAGTATATATGCTAAAATCACTTAATCAATTTAAATTTTTTGTTTACTTTTTGTTAAAATTTAAACTAAATAATTAAATTTTTGTGCAATTAATTTACGTTAATTTTTCTTTTCTTAGTATGTTAAATTAAAAAATTCATAAAAATTTTCTTAATTATGTTCCAAAAAATTTGCTATGATATCCAACTTTTACTGTGAACTTGGAATAAAATATAACTCTAGTTCATTATTACTCTATTAGTGACTAAACTGCAAAATTTTAAAAATTATGGGCAAAATTGTAAAGATTTGAAAAGTTTAAGGACCCATGTTATAATTATTATGGTGGGTAAAAAGAAAATTTTTTAAATTTAGGTATCTTATTGCACTATACTTAAAAGTTTAGGGACCAATGTTGTAATTTGAAAATTACATACCAAGTTCGTTAAACTTACTAAATATGGAAGTTACTTAATTAGGAAAACCCAAATATGGAATTTATTAAATATAAAAGTCTTGGAATATTAGATTTACTAAATATAGATGTTTCTAAAAAATGGAAGTTATTAAATATGGAAGGTCCCAAATATAAAACTTATTAAATATGGAAAGTAATAAATGAGGAAAGTTAAAGTTTAGGGTAAAAGTTAGAAATAATTGTTAAGGTTTAGGATAAGGGTTAAGAATAAGATTAAGTGTTAAAGTTTAGGATTGAGAGCTTATGGTTAAGGTTAAGGTTTCAATTAGGATTAGGGTTTAGGGTTATGGTGTTTAGGATTAGGATTGAAGGCTTATGATTTAGGTTAGGGCAAGTGTTTAGGACTTTGGGCCTAGGTTTAGGGTTTATAGTAAATTAAATTCAAATTCAAACATAAATAAGTAAAGACTAATATCGTATTTATCATTCCTACTAATACAAAATAGGAATATTAATAATATGTAGCAAGGCAAGAATGTTAATACTAGTGGAAGAAAAAACTATTAAAAAATTTAATTTGATTAGACATAAAAATACCCTAATTTGAAATATTTGATATTAATTGAATGAAATTTCAAACAATGAAGAGAACCATTTTAATTAAATAAAATTTCAAATACCCTGATTTAAAATAATTAGATGTATTAAATTAATATTATATTTACCAATTGAAGTTTGTGTAAAAAAATTGAAATTTGAAATCCAAATAATCAATTCAAGTATCCAACAATTCAACAAATTTGTACAAGATTACTAAGAAAATGAAAAGAAAAACTTTGTAGCAAATGAATTTTTCTCTAAATAGATTTACTGCTACTCGATCTAGATTAATCCATGTATAATTTAACTATTAGATGAGACCTTGTATGTCAGTTGCATGCTTCAAATGAACGTATAAGCAAATTCCTTAAATTATTAAATTCCAGAAGACCCCTATGTAAAGTATATTATTTTGTTAATTTATTCTTCAAAGACCTTAAATAAAAATTATTTTATAAAAATTTTAAAATTGTATGGTGATAATTGATGTGTAATTTAGATAAGTAAGCGATATATAAAAAATGAAAAATTTTTAAATTTCTGTTGACTGTATATTTATGTTGATTTGGGTTAAAATCGGGTTATATCAGGGCCTAATTATCGAGTCATTTCAGGTTCAGGTCAGGTCAGTCTTGGATTTGGGTCATTTTGGATTTATATTATTTCGGGTTTAGGTCATACCGGGTTCATGTATTTTGGGTTTGAGTTATTTTTGTTCAGATTTTTTCGGGTTTCACTTCAATCAGGTTTATGTTCAGGCCGGGTTAGACATAGCCGTGTTCAAGTCATTAACTTTTTTGATTAAATTAGGTCAGGCCAGGTCATCGGGTCATGTCAAATTTTATCATCCCTACTAAAAAACTTGCTTTAAATACTTATTGAGGCATGCATACAAGGAAGTGACGATGGCAACTGGGATTAACTAGTTAGCCTAAAAAGCCAGCCTATATATTTATCCCTTAGTTCACCCTTTCAGCATATAAATTAATTCATTTCTTTCTTGCAACATTTTATTATGAGCCTGAACTTTTGTTTTCTCTATCCTCTCACCCAGAGGCGATAGAACATGTATGTAATTATGGGTTTGGAAAAAGCTGGGCAATGAAGTAAGTGTGCGGTTAATCATTTTTTATGGGAATGGCTAATTATGGAAAATAAGTGGAATTGATTAAAAAAAAAAAGAGATGGAGCATAAATGCACTGGCTTGAAAAAAAAAAAAGATTTGATTTGTGTGCTAGTTTGAATTGGTTGTTCTGTGAAGACATAAATTGGGCTGTCGGACGGAAGTTGATGTAGAGGCAAATTGAGTATTTATTTTGATTTGCAAGTGGTTGGTGGACCCTAAATGCTTACTTATCCATTTTATGTATATGCTCTATTAGCTTATTTAAATTGCATTTCATATCCTTTTTATCCTTACCTTGACCTTGGCCCCACTACAACCATGGCAAGTCCATCTGATTCGTGTACCGTGTAGTTCTTTTTAGTGGTAGAGATTGGATGAACAGGCAAGCCTACGGTAGCTGCTGACTTTCATGATTGAACTTGAGTGATACCTAATTGTTATATCTTCTAAAGACTTGAGTGATAAGAGGGAGTGACCATCTTCCATTTTAGATAGATATTCTTTAATTACGTAACTCTTAGTTGTTTTAATTGAGTTTGTATTGTTTGGCTGATGAAGTGGTATAATTTTGTATTGCTGTTATTTTAGTTGTATCAAGGTAGTTTGCTTGCGGATAAGTAAAGAATTAAATGTGAGGGAATTTAATTAGTTCAATTTGTGAGTTAATTTTTATGCCTATTTTATGTTAGCTTTTATTTTATTTAGATTAAGGAGCTTATCAAAGAAGTTAATCAAATTTTTATGGAGTAAAAGGATTTAATTGTGAGAAATTATAAAGAGATGCAGCTTAAAATTGGAAAAATTGCTTTCTTTTAGTTGACTGAAATACTTTTTTTTTATATTATTATGATGTATTTCAAATTAAGGGTATTTTAGTCATTTGAATCCTAAAGGTTAAGAAGCAACATGGGACAAACAAAAGAAAGGGAGGAGACTGTTGCACAGGGGAGTGGCGAGTATGGTGGAAAGGACGAAGAGCGAACCGGAAGTTGGAACAGGAGAGAAAGATACGAAACAGAGAGCCGCGCGACCAGGAGAAACGAATTCTGAATTGGGGCTGAAGCAACAAAAAAAGAGCTAGTTTCATTGGTTCTCCGTTTCTCTTTTTCTTCTTTATTTTCAAATTGGTTTAAGTATTATTTCTTCATGTCTTGCCTCCTTTTCGGATTATTAATTGTTATTGTTGAATATAGCATGAGAAACTAAATTTTTATGCTAATATTCTTAACTGAATTATCTCCATTAATTTATTTAATTTTTTGTATTTTAGTTTATTTCCTTTGCAGCAATGAATATTATCTATATTTGATCGCTATAGATAATTTATTCTAACCCGACCCAAATTATGCCTACTCTTCTCCTAATTACGTAACTCAAACCCAACCTAATTATGTACAGAACCCCGACCTGACCTAAACCCAATTAGTTCATATTCAAATTGTCATTAATTAGGTTAACCCGATTTTCCTTTCTCAACTTATGAAACAACAAAAAAAATAGCGGAAAAAAAAAGGTTGGACAGATGATTTGAGGATGAGATGATGACGGGAGGATGGGGCTATGAATAGAATAATGGGGTGATGTAATGAGGAGATGTCGGGATGGCATGGCACAGATAGTGAGGCTAAGCCAGGATGATGCAACGCAAATGAGGAGGAGAATGGGATGACAGGAGGACACGGTGAGGATGAAGGCAAAAGGAGTGACCGAACAAAAAAAAGAGTGAGTCAGAGAAGAAAAGAGGATGAAATAAGAGTGAGAGGTGAGATACAAGAGATGAGCAAGAAATGAGACTGAGGTGGTTAGGGTTGAGAAAGAGGAGCGGCTCTTTCAAAATTACACTCATAAGTACTTTATCTATCGTCCACCTGCCACTTAAGCCACCACAATTTATAATCTCACAATCTATGTACTGTCTCTCTCACATCCTCCACTCTAAACAAATTTGGGTCTTGGCTGGTTTCTCGGGGTTCAACCCGACCCAAACTGACTTTGGCAACAAAAATTGGGTTGGTTCAGCCTAAATTACATACATTTCTTTCTCAAAACTGACCTGAAACTAATATCTTTGCGTCAGGTTTAGGTAGACAATCGGGTCCTAGCTTATCCTTTCCCTTTTAGATTTGAATGAAGGACTGAAAGGTAAAATTTGATTTGTGCACTAGGGAAATAAAGTTGCAATAATTAGGATAGAGATATACTAATTTTTTTGATTCGTTAATTGGATAACTTGAACTTAATGAGTTTGATTAATTATGCAAGAGATCAAGAGATAATCGTAGGTGGGGCAACTAGTGCTAATCAAATCTATTATTTAGGCAATGCCGACTCATCTAATGAGTTGCCTACTCCTTCCTACCCAGGTACGCAACAAATTATGCCAGATTATTCTTTGTTTTTTTTTGGACCTCTTCGCATGATAAATGCTATACGGTATGGTGTGCTTGGCATCAATTATGCTCTTCTAAAAAAGCTAGTGGATTAGGACTAAGGGATTTTGAAGCTTTCAATTATACCTATTTGGGAAAGCAGGGGTGGTGACTCATACATGACACTTCTTCCTTGCTCTACAAGGTGCTGCATGGGAAATATTTTCCAAATTCCATCTTTTTGAACACAAAGGAGGAGCTCTATTCTCTAGTTTGCCCTTTTTGAAAGGGCCTTATGGCTGGCCACCAAGTGCTTTGTGGAGGCGGGATGTGGTAGGCTGGCCGAGGAGTATCTATAAATATTTGGCGCAATAATTGGCTTCCTTCTGGCAATTCCCTTCGGCCTGTTATGACTGTGTTACTTGATTTGGAGTATATGCCGGTCTCTTAGTTAATCTTAAAGGATGGTTCTGCTTGGCGGGTTCCCATTTTGGAGGCTTTATTTCATCCAGACGATGTTGTAAGTATTATAAAAATTCCTCTTTCAACTGCTTGTCATCATGATTTGTTCACTTAGGGAATGACCTCCTCATATCATTTTTCAATAAAGACAGCATATTATGTGGCTTTTGCTCTTCTCAAGGGGAGTTCCCCATAGGAAGGTGATCATGAGTGGAAATATTTCTAGTGTCACCCAGTTGCCTCATGACTTCAATTATTTTGGTGGCGGGTCATTGCTAATGCACTGCCTACTCGCCTAAACTTCCAACTATGAGGCATGGAAGTCCCTACCAATTGTCTAGTTTGTGGGGTGGGATAGAATCTGTTTCTCACCCACTATTAACCTACCTCTATGCAATTAAGGTCCAAGATTGCCTATATTTGCAAACTCCTTATGCCCCTAATTTATCTATTCTTGAGTGGTTTTCGACATGTGTTGCTTAGTGGGTCTACCTCTTTATAGTTATGGGTTGGTACATATAGTGGAACCGGAACAAGGTTGTGCATGATGCAATTTACTATTCTCAAAAATAGCTGGTTGAATCAGTCAAAGCCTAGACTTCTAATTATGAGGCTTTTTTCCCACCAACCAACCACCTTCATCCTACACCTACACCTGATAGATGGTCTCCCCCTCCCCCAGGTTTCATCAAAGTTAATATGGATGTGGCCACTTTTTCTACTTTGGGGCACAGCTCAATTCGCATGGTGTTTCGCAACACAGAGAGTTCATTTGGGTTCATTTCTTCAGAGTGTTTTGAGAAGTAGAGCGACCAACCTGCCTTAGTTGAAGCTTTGGCCATTCTTTATAGTATGATGGAAGCGCAAACTCGTGGGTATCAAAGAATCATTGTGGAGTCGAACGCACAGGTACTGGGTCGAGAGCTGCAGGAGTCTGGAGGTCCCTTGTTATGTCCGTTTAAGGTTGTTCTTGACGATATTAAAATGCTAGCTTTGTCTTTTCTTTCCATTTCCTTTGTTTTTGTACGGTGTGTGCTAAACTCTACTGCTCATTATGTAGCGCACATAGGGCTTTCTGATATTGGCCACCTTGTTTGACCTCCTCTATACCCATTGTGGT
This sequence comes from Aquilaria sinensis, assembly GCA_005392925.1. Lineage (NCBI taxonomy): Eukaryota > Viridiplantae > Streptophyta > Magnoliopsida > Malvales > Thymelaeaceae > Aquilaria > Aquilaria sinensis. The sequence goes on along the minus strand of SMDT01003217.1, from coordinate 221,518 downwards.
TGAACTCTTCTCTTCATGATTAATCAATGATCATTCATTTCTTTCACAAAAGAAAAAACTTGCCCAAATAATTAATTGAAAAACTCGCAACTAGGTGAAACCTAAATGTTAGTTATCCTATAATTATTTTTTTCCCGATTTATTAGTTTTGTCATTGGTTTAGTTCAATCTTAGTTTAAATTTCTATAATTGCTCCTATGCAGTTCTTGGATTAGCCATATAAAAAAATTCCAATGGATAGCCATTGGAAAATGTCACCAAACAATTTCCGATAGTAGTATGCCATAAAAATACTATCCATCCGAAATCGCTAAAATTTTAGTAGTGAAGTAATCCTGATCCTTATGATTAGCCCATTTCAAAAAAGTGCAAACAACAACATGTATCGGAGATTTTAAATATTGTATCAGATGCCATATCATTTTTTCAGTAGTGTGGTACAAGAATTGTACCGTATAGCTATATCTCTGACGTACCGTTTATATATTATATATATATATTATATGTATATAGCATTTGAACATATAAAACATAGCAATTATTGAAAGTGTGTGAGTGTGAAGTTCACATAATATATATATATATATATATATATCAATTAAGATTTTTTTGCACATAAATAATATATTTTATAAAATAAAAACATAATTTTAAGGCATAAAAGAAATAAAAATGTAAAATTCTTTCAAATATAAAAAGATTTCATGGTAAAAGTGATGAATTAAACATAATAATTATATATTTTAATTTAAAATATCAAAAGGTAAGAAAGAAATTTAGAAAATGCATTTCCCCAATGATGAGAAAGTGTGGTATGTTATGAAACGGTCGAGATGCTCAGTATTAATCAGTACAGTCTAATACAAAGAATAAAAATAAAAAAACATCAATTTTGTACCATCTTTTAACTAATATGACTGATACAAAACAGTACTGATCGATAGGGTAGGAGATTAAAAACCATGCATATATTCCACCCGGTTATGTTGAGGTTCTTCAACTCCAAATTCCCGCCGGGTTTTTTTTCCTTGCCCTGGATTCTTTTCCATCTCAAGACCAAGTCCAGTCACTCCGTGGTTAGGGCTCATCTTTCGGCTACTTCTTCCTTGCGTTTCTGTTGTTGTCTTTAAGTATTTTCTATATTTCTTTTGTTTTTGACTACCAAAAAGGAAAAAGTTACTCCTTTGCCCCAATTTGTATAATGCGTTTTTTTTTTACTATGAAGATTAAAATGTATATAATTTATATTGTTCTTTCTATTTTTATCCCAAAGCTAAAATGAAAAAAAATTGAGTTTTGTGTATTAAAAATTTAAATAAGAATTAAATAAAAATTTATGATTTTTGTGTGATTTTTATATTTTGTGATGAGATAATTTAAATTAATATAGTAAGATAAATTAAATATTAAATTTTTTTTTAAAGAGCAACAACTTATCCTTTTTTGCTTGGCTCATATCAGAAATATACTTATTATTATTATTATTCTTTTTTAGACATGGGACTTGGGTGGGAGTACTGTATAACGAGTGGTATGCATCAACAATTACCCAAGGGATTAAAAGAGTCGATTCAATGATATTAGTGACCAGACAAGGCGTCGGCATCATCCATGACGTGGCTGCTAGCCTACTGTACGTTACTCTTGTTGGAAAGCGACCCGCGCCCAACTGTGTCCGGATTCCATGCACCGCCCGCGGCCCATCACCCCCCACTCCCATTATATAACAAGAGGGTAAAAGTACAAGTAGTACGAAATCATCATTTGTTTTACAAATTGGTCCTTGTCTTTAATTTCGTTGCAAATTGGTCTCAAATCGTATAAATTATTACATATTCATTTGTACCCCGTGGCAAAATTAAGTTAACACAGATTAAATTTATTGAACAGCAATTATACAAAAATTTAAATTTATTAATTTTTATGTAACTATCAAGCATAAACTTTTTAAATTGTGATTTAAATTGCTTCGATAACTATCATTACATAAATTTAAACTCTACCACAATTTTTTAACAATTAATGACACTACTTTTTCATGTGTGTAAATCCAATTAATATATCACCTCACTCTAGGGTTGAAGACCCATATATAATAAATTATAAATATTTTGAACCAGAATTGATTTGGAATCACAATTCAAGGTTTGCGAACAATTATGTTATTAATCGTGTTATAAATACACATTCAACTCCACCTATTCCGTCCCCAGTTAATTTTTAATTGAATGAGAAGATATTGACATGTGTTGCTGACTCATTCCCTGTCAATTCGAGCTCAACTTGCAATCAACTGTAGCCGCTGTTATTGGTATAGGGCCTGTTATGTATTGTCAGAAATGGTTCTCCAAGTTAAATTGTTAAGTTACAAGAAAAATTAGAATGTTATTGAGTATAATTAACTAATAGCAAAAGATTATTGCACTATAACAATCAAATGAAGGTTCTTAAAACTCAATCACATTGCAGATATAGAAATTAGTTCAAAACAAAGAAAAAATCTGCAATTCAATTAGACACTTGGATGGAACAAGTATATGGTATTTGAGAGTATACCATAAATTATTATTTCTCCCCACCACACAATAAATAATACTTCATTTATTCCAAAAACATATAACATATTCTATTTTGTGCTGTCCTAAAATTCTGCAATATTTTTATATTTAATAAATTATTTTATCATATTATTTTTCAAACTATCATTTTAATATCACAGTTTTTTTTTTATTTTTCTTGATTTATATGTAGAAAGTGAATGGTAAAAATATAAACAACACAAGATTTTTTCTCTTTTTTAATCTTCAAGTCAAAACCAAATGCTTCATCCAAAATCAGAGTGACGGCTTGATGATAAGGTTAAAGCGGGAAGAGAGAAAAGCAAGCTTCCAAAAATTGTATTGTATTGATTTTATCTTTTTTATGAAAGGATCTACCAACCTTTATTCAGAAACAATTGGGGATTAGGATTCAATAACACAATAAATCTATTGTGATAATGGCTCTATCTAAACCCAAAAAAGTCTCCCCTCAAAGTTAGTTTCACAAGAGAATGAGCTACTATATTAACATTTCTAAAACAATGTGAACCAGCCCAAGAAAGGTTTTTTGACAATAGTACTCTGGTAGCTCTAATGAACTCCTAAGTTTCTTACTTGAAAGGAGTAGCACTTACAATAACTTTAACAACCTCCAAAGAATTAGATTATAGAATTATTTGTTGTAGGACAAAATTTCGCACCAATCGCATACCCTTACAACTTGCTAAACTCTCTGCTAGGAGAAGCTCCTGAAGATTAGCCACAGTAGCTTGCCAATGCCAAAGGCCTCGACCATGATCATCTTTAATAACCACTTTGGTACCAATCTTTACATCCTTCTTCAATGCTACATCTGTATTAACTTTGCACCACCCAGCAGATGAGCTTTGCTAAACTGAAAGGACTACCATGAAAAATCTCTCCTAGAGAGTGTTAAATTGAAGCCTATCCAACCTTTGAAACCATTTCGCCATAGATAGGCAATCACCTTACATGATGTAGAACAAATGTTGTGCCACCCAAACTACCTTTATAGCCCTATATTCCTTCATAACATGCATTGTAACTAGCCTTCAAGTACCAGACTAGCAACAGTCAAGTAAGACTTGGTTATGAGGAAATAAATTACTGGTTTAAACATTTATTGTGCATATCAAGGAAGTAAGAACCGTTAGGAAGGTAATTAATGCACAAATGGCACCTAAGTGTCACTAGGGGTATTTTGAAAATTTTTCCATGGGCGAAGGGTTAAACCATAATTATATCAAGGTTTAAAAGGTATAACTGACCAAAAAATCAACATCATTAGTTTTAGAGTCCAATGGAACCATAGAGCTAAGCGGAAGGACCTAGATTGCACTAAGTATAAAATTGGGGCATTATGTGCTTTATTTGCATTAATGGCCAAGTAGCTTGGCATGGGGCTTAAGTGAAGAGTTTGAGAAACTTTCTAAGTAATGGCCTTAAGGACCAAAAGTGAGCTAAGTGAAGTGATTTGAAGCTCAAGGACTAGGTTGGAAAAATATTAAAAGTTAGGGTAAAGAAAAGATTGGATATTAGATGAATGGGACAGATAAGATGAGGTACTTTCATGCATCACTACTTATCGCAAATTCATAAATATCCTTCCACCTTTAAGGAAGCTCTTATTCAAGCTTCAAATGGTGAGATTCTTCGTAAAAATGGAAACTTCCAAGTGGTTACACCAAACCCCAAGTTAGGTAGTTGTGCAATTGTGTTTTTGTGAAGTTCTAGCTCAAGAACTCTAGGTGAGTTGTTACCCATGAGCTTGTTATGGCTTTTTATTGTTTACAAGCTTGAAAATGATCTTGATTTAGCTTTTTAGGTTTCCATTTATGAGGAAATTGTGTTTAAAGCCATAGGAAACCATTGGAGCTCAAAGGAAGCTTTGGTGCTCAACTTGCTAGATCTAGCTTAAATGAATGTTAAAGGTAAAAGGATTTACATTTTCCTGATGCATTTTAGTTTTTTTTCATGTTGCAAGAATGAAATTTGGGGTGCCCATGGAGTTTGGAAACCAATCGAAGCAAGTTTGTTACAAGAAAATGTAAATGGAGCACAAGCATTTTGATTTTCCAAGAAAAGTGATCACACCATAATATCTGTGCAATCATATCGTGCCTAGTAGGCTACAAAATCAGCCCAAAAGAGGAGATGTGATTGCAGTAATCATATGGTGCAATCACACAAGTTCCAAAATGCCTTTGGAGGGCTATATGTGACTGCATTATGTAGCTTGCCAGCTTTGACACCTTACTATAATTTTTGCCATAACTTTTTACTCAAGTGTCCAATTGAAATAATTCAAAAACTCACACAGATATGCTTTAATTCATCTAGATCTTTTCAAGCTTTAAGGATGCTCCAAACAACTCTCAAATAAAATGAGAAATTTGAGGGGATGAAGGTAAGGAAGAAAATTGAGCAAAGGTAGGAAAGAAATTTAAGAGAATGAAGGAAGAGAAGGATAAGAAAACACAAATTGCCAAGAAGTTTAAGAAGAACAAAGAAAAGGATAAATTGCACAAGCAATTATGTAATTGTATTTCTTGATGAATGCTGCACTGCACCAAGCCTATTTATATTGTTTTCTAGGCCCATTGAATAGGTTTACAAGTGTAACGTAGTAAGAGTCCTATTACACACACAAGTCTTTAAACTAGCTAGAAGCTATATCACTAGCACATACAAATACCTAGGAAACATGCCAATTGTTAGTGTCGTGCCCAAAAGCCAGTCATGAGATGATTATAGTTTGCACATTGAGTCATGATATTTTTTTAAAGTATTTAATCCAATAATTATATTTGTTGCTTTGTTTCTGTGTAACGTAATAAACATAATTATAATTCTAGAATAATAATATTCTTAAATACCCCAGGTCTAGTATTATTTTGGAGTAGGTTACAATAATACATAACGACTAATATATGTAGAGACTAATATGAGTTATGTAGTCTACATATAGGTACAAGTTGGAAAACTTATGTATTGGACCGACCCACCATGATAACACTACATGGATTATTATATGAGTGCCATAAGTGATTCTCATAGTGATCATGGTATATGTAGTCCTTTGACCTAAGGACATCAATGTTCCCTATATGTGAGTCATATACTTTGATACTTATCTTTGTTGCTTGTAACTGAGTGAACTTAAAAGAGGTCATTAGGTATGTCACATATCATGCGAAGGGTTTCGTATGATCAAGATGGGATTTCTCCCTCTTATGTAATGAGAGTAATATCTTCGGGCCCCTTGATAGAGTGGGACTTAGAAAATGCATGGTCACGCTCGGATGAGTTGATATACGATATCAATGTCATTAGTTTAATTTAGTCTACTCAGTAATCAATAAACCAAAGATTGGGCTATATGAGAGTGACACATTCCATGTCTCGTGCTTAATATTGATATCTTGGACAAAGGGACAATGGCATGTACGGATAATGATGATAAAGGTTTAGTCGAATCACCAATAATCTTGTCACTTAGGTAGCAATGATTTGTTGCTAGACACTGCTCATTGCTTATGTTCATAAATGTGATTTATGATCATTGCCAACGTGATAAAAGCCTATTGGGTTGCACACATAAAGCCTATTTGGATTATTTGAGTGCATGGGCTAATTTATTTGGGTTATGGTTTCATGATAATTTCATATTAATAATTTGCCCAAAAGTTGAGCCATTATTAAGCTCAAAATTAAGCCTAATTGGATTAGGGTTTTGAAACCCATTAGGCTTGGAAGTTGAGTCTCATTATAAATACATCATTGTTATAACCCTCCTAGCAGAATGCTCAGTGGGTAAGGTAAGTTCATAAATCCCTAGTTTAAATGCCTTGATTAAAGGTGAATTAGCAAGATCAAGTACGTTATCTAAAGGATAGATGGTTCCTAGTTTAATTTGGCACCTAAGTGTCACTAGGGGTAAAATGGTCATTTTGTACCCCCGATGTGATAAGTTTGATATTTAAGCTCATAAGTTGATCTTTTGGACCTAAGTGACAAGAAACCAAAAAGTTGGATGAAATTGCCAAGTTTTAAGACACTATTTGAACATAGGGTCTTTTTGACAAAACTAAAGAACTTGAAGGGCTTAAGTGATAAGTTGGCTATTTAAGCCATTTTTGAACCATTTTCAGCCACTATTCATCTTCTTCCTTTTTAAGAACCTGTAACTCTCCTCCTTCTCTCAAATTCCATAGCCAAATCTCGCCCAAAACCTCAATTCTTGGTGGAAATCGAAGTTTCATGAAGAAACTAAGTGGAAAAGAGCTTGTTTTTGCATGGGTTGCTTGGTTTGAGCTCAAAATCACATTTTTGAGCTAGGTAAACTCCAAATTCGGCTGGGACTTGTTGTTCTTTGATTGTTCTTGGTTTCTTGAGCTTCCATGAGCTTGGTTCTAGTTAGAATGAGCTTGAATTGATGCCTTATAAGTTGAATTTGCTTGGAACCGTAGGAAACGTTAGTGGAGCTTTGCGTTTGAAGCTCGAAGCTTTTGGTGCTTGATTCTTGCTAGTTCGTATGTCATTGAGGTAAGGGATTTATGATTCAAGCATAATTGATGTCATTCCTAGCTTGTTTGCTTGTTAAATTCAAGTAATTTGGTGAATGGCATTAGTTGGTGGATGGTAATGAACATGTTGGACTAGGGAGTTTCTAAAGATTTGTGTGGTGTTTATGGACAGCATAGGATTGGTTTAAATGGTGCATTACGGTCTTTGCAACGTGTACTACACGTATGTGAAGTTTGAAGGCTATCCATGCATGTTTGATATATTTGGAGAGTGTTCAAAGTTCATAGCAGCAAAATCGGAGATTTTCTGGGCATTTTGCAAGTTTGGTGACGCGTCACCAATCCCCACGAGTTCCCACGACACGTCGCCAAGACCTTAGAAAATTGGTAGAACGTCGACAAGACAGCATTTGACACCCGATTTTGTTTTCAGCATAACTTTTCGCTCGGGTGTCCGATTGAGGTGATTTAAGATTTCACGTGAAGCTAAGAAGGAGTACTATCACCTCCAAGTTTTAAAAACAGTTAAAATGACCTAGTTTTAAATTTATTTTAACTCAAAATGAAGGAAAATTTTAAAGAAAAATATTGCCATAATAAAGCACCATAAGTGGGTGCAAGGTTTAGTACCATTAGAAGCCTAGTTAAGACTTTGGATTTAAGGCTTCAATATGGAAACCTTAGTGCACCTAGTCTACAAGGTCTCATGGGTGAACGGTTTAGAACCTTTGGAGACCTAACCATGCCGTTAGCCACGAGGTTGCAAGGTGAAACCTTAGTGCACTTAGTTGAGATCCCGAAGAACCTAGTAAATGAGTCCAACAATGATCATTGCCACTCCACTAGTGTGAACCAAGTAATGGTGGATAGAGGAGCACCATGGATGAAGGCTTAGTGCACTTGTTGCCTAGCCAAGCCATGCCTTGAGATACAAGTGAAAGCCTAGTGCATCCTTGGTAGGTTAATTGGGTGGAGGCTTTGTACACAAGTGACCTAGTCAAGTCTAAGGACTTGAGGCACTATGTAAAGGCCTAGTACACCCACTGGATTTCTTATAGTGCAAGCAAAGAGCATCTACCATGTTCACCTACATAACAACAACTAAGGGAAGGTTACATTATTGCATCAGTCAGTAAGCTATGGCTTGCTAGAAGCGAGTTAGTGGCCAGAACTCGCTAGCACAAAGTGACGCCCTGTGAGGAGGACTAGGATGAGGAAACGTCTCAAGGGACCTAGTTATATGTACATATATCAGACCTTCAGGCTGCAAGCACGCGCAGCAGGTTTCATATTCTTGTATATGTATAGTCCTCAGGATTTTCTTACAAGTACATTGAAGACCCCTTACTGAGAATCTCAGATTCTCACTCCCTTACTTTTTGTTGTACAGATTTAGGCGTCGTTGAGCTAGTAACCGTTGAGGGTTGTTAAGCTAGGCTTGTGAGGAGGTATTTAGTTTATTTGAATCTTCATGATTCTAGTTTATGGGGTATGTATTGGTTAAGTTATGGTACGAACTACAGTTGTCTTTTTGGCCTAAAGAGGCTACTGAAGCACAAAGGAGGGCTTACGAAGCTTGCCACTGGGAGTTTGCTCTAAGGTGGAAGCTTTGTCTCAGATCTCAGTACAGTCACTCAGTGTGTAGTTTTAATGCACTAGTTTGCCTCCAATGGTCATGTTGAGTAATGTTACTTTAGAGTCGCTCTTGGGTGCGAGCATAGTCTACTCTTGTTTGGATATTTGCACACAATTGATTATGTGTAGTTAATTCCACTTAATTACTTTAAATGCTTTGACAGTTTTGATATTATTTTATTAAATTATGCCATGGCAACGTTTTAAGTATTGTTTCTTTATTTTATTGATTAAGTCAAAGCATAAATCCATGCATGATTGCATAATAGGATTAAACAACTAGAAGCATAAAGGTTTTAACTAGTGCACATGTAATCAGTTAGCCAATTGCGATTAGTGTGGGACAAGTTCTCATAGGCTTCTTGGGCAGACCCATGAGGAGTCGTGTCAATCATAAAGTGAGAAATTCATAACTTTTTGCCCTAGCCTCCCAAAAAGTTCTAGCCAAACTCTTCTCTTGCCATTCCTTGGCGACCACAAACTAGCATTGCGGGCACAAGAGAAACACATCTACTGGGACATGGTGGAGGTGTGGTGATCCCAAAAGGCTCGTGTGGATACCATAGAGAACTTGAACATGTCAACTGTTCAGGTTTTTGTGATTTGACTCAACAGTTGGGTAAAAGATCTCAACCGAATTAGGTATGAAAATTTTTGAACACCCAGTTTACCCCGTTTCACTTGGATCCTGGAGGGTTTCGGTTATATTCCACTGCGCTTGTTTGGCTCCCAAAACCCTCCACTGCGCTTGTTTGGCTCCCAAAACCCTACACCAATCACTGTGGAAATAGTGTATAAATTCTAAACCTTATTTAAGACATAGAAAATTAAGAAAACATGTAGAAAAATCCAAGGAATGAATCCAAAAACTAGCTGGGCATGTGAGGGCTCCTAGGTGCGCCCCATGGACATGATAGGGGCACAGTTTGGGGCTATTAGAGGCTCATGAGGATTCCACGTAAAACTCACTTGTCCAAATATGTGGGATCGTGTGGCTTCCCCTATAGTTACGTGGGATAATGGAGAAGTTGTTCTTGGAGTGTTAGATGCTGATGCACCTAGATTGTTCAAAAGAGTCACTTGGAGTGTGGTGGTGCTCTCGATAATGTTCTCGAAAGGCTTGTTCAAAAGATTTATTTGGGTGTGCTCCATTGTACACTCCATATAGGCAGCCTCCAAATGCCTAAAAATCAGTTGGATTGAGCCTTGTAATGTTTCCTGGACCTTCTTAGTATGCTTCCTAGTCATAAGTCCCAAACTAATCACCAAAGGTTCATTGGGTGTTCTTGGGGCTACTTCTTCCTTGCTACTTACCCAGTAAGTCTAATTTGCATGCGTTGTCTATAATCTTTTTACTACTGGGATGTTCTTACTCCTCTTGGTTGGAGCTTTGTACACCTTTTAGCAAGGAACCTCTTCTTTAACATATGAACCCACACCCAATCTCTAGGTCTCAATGAGACCTTCTTTTGGCCCTTGTTGTGTGTTTGCATATTGTTGCACTTTTTCTCAATGTGCACTTTCATATTTTCATGTAACCTTTTGAGCAAATATGCCTTCTTCTCTCTATCTAAGTTAGCATTCTTATGTGTAGGTAAAGGCATAAGATCTAAAAGAGTTAACAGATTAAATCCATAAACAATTTTAAAGGGATAATACCTAATGAAAGCGTGCACAACACTATTATATGCAAACTTTACTTACGGTGAGCATTTTTTTCAAGACTTCAAGTTCTTCTTAGAAATGGCCCCATGCAATGTTAGCAACATTTTGTTTCTTACCATGGTTTGGTCATCAGTTTATGGTGGCAAGTGCCAGACAACAAAAGCTTTGTACCTAGCTTGCTCTATGAGGTCCTTCAAAAGTGTCTTAAGAATTTTGTGTCTCTGTCCGAGACAATTGTCCTTGGAACTCAATGTAATCTAGCAAATTCTTTAAAGAATAATTTAGCCACTTAGATGACATCATCAACCTTTCAGCATGGAATGAAGTGTGCCATTTTTTAGAACCTATCCATAGAAACAAAAATGAAGTGTTAGCACTTGATGCGATCCTTATTCCAAGATATTTTGCAAGCTCCAATAGACATTATCAATTCACCAAATTTGATCCAAGAAATGGAGGTTTTAATAGATAATTAAGAATGGAAGTAAAAATCAAAGTTTAAGTTAGTAAAAAAAATTGTAGAAGTGAATTTAGAAGAATATTAAAAAGCTACACCAAAAGAAACCATCTTAGTTTCATTCAGGATAAATAAGTTCCAAAGTACTAAAAAAAGGAGGTTTTTCCTTGAAAAATTAGTCAAAGTTTGTTGTGTGCGTACAAGAAAAGAAGCATCCTTCTTAATAGTTACAAGTTACGCACAAAACATACATCAAACTTAGCTCTAATCTAACTAGGTGCCCTAGGTTGAAAATACTTAAAATAACTAGGAGTTCTAATGCTAACATAATAAGAATAGTAAGCAAAAAAAAATTCCTAAATAAACTGGATGTAAAGGATGCATCTTAGCTTTAAGAAAACAATTCTAAGTCCCGCCAGAAGTAGGAAACATGTTACGCACACGCATGAGCACTCAAGGCATGTTTAATGCATGTTTTTAAACCAGCATGTCCTGGTTAGTCTTGCACTTTTGAACGATGAAAATCCAAGAATAAAGTAGCCTAGAACAGATCTTTGGCTACTCTTATAAGCACAAAAGAACTGTTGGCCTTAATTGGCTTCTTTAGGCTTCAAATGTGCATGATGAAACAAGCACTCCAACACATGTGCTTTTCTCAATCTTAGGCAGCCCATTAGGCAACCTTGTCTCTAGTTTAAGTTAGATTTAAGTTGGAACCTTGTGGCCCCTCTCCCCTTCAATTATTTGTCCACCTTAATGGCCGTATGCACCATGTCTTTTACGTCTACGTAGGGATGTAGGTCAACTGCAGGGTTTCGGGAGCCAAACAAGTGCAGCGGGATATAACCAAAACCCTCCAGGATCCAAATGAAACGGAGTAAACCGGGTATTTGGAAATTTTCATACCTAATTTCGGTTGAGATCTTTCACTTAATTGTTGAGTCGAATCGCAAAAACCTGAACAGTTAATGTGTTCAAGCTCTCTATGGTATCCAGATGAGCTTCTCAGGATCACCACGCCTTCACCATGTCCCAGTAGATGTGTTTTTCTTGCGCTCACAGTGCTAACATGCGTCCTCCAAGGAATAGCAAGAGAAGAGTGCAGCTGTCACTTTTGGGAGGCTAAGGCAAGGCTGCGAATTTCTCACTATATAATGTATTTATAGTGAGACTTAAATTCCAAGCCTAATGGGTTTCAAAGCCCTAATCCAATTAGGTTTAATTTTGGGCTTTAATAATGGCTTAACTTTTAGGCCAATCATTAACACGAAATTATCATGAAACCATAACTCAAATAAATTAGCCCATACACTTAAATAATCTAAATAGGCTTTATGTTTATGATCCAATAGGCTCTTACCACATCAGCAATGATCATAAATTACATTTATGATCATAAGTAATGAACAGGGTCTAGCAACACATCATTGCTACCCAAGTGATAAGATTGTCAATGATTCGACTAAACCTTTATGATTATTATCCGTATATGTCATTGTCCTTTTGTCCAAGATATCAAGACTAAGCACAAGACATGGAATGTGTCATTCTCGTATAGCCCAATCTCTGGTTTCTTTATTACCGAGTAAACTAACTTAAACTGATGACATTGATATCATGTATCAACTCATCTAAGTATGACCATGCATTTTCTAAGTCTCACTCTATCAAGGGACCCAAAGATATCACTTCCGTTATATAGGAGGGACAAACCCCATCCTGATCATACAAAACCCTACGCATGATATGTGACATACCCAATGACCTCCTTCAAGTTCACTCAATTACAAACAACAAAGGGAAGTATCAAAGTATGTGACTCATATATATGGCACCTTGATGACCTTAGGTCAAAGGACTGCATATATCATGATCATTATGAGAATCACTTATGACACTCATATAACAATCCATGTAGTGTTCTCATGGTGGGTCGGCCCAGTACACAAGTTCTCTAACTTGTCCCCATATGTAGACTACATATCTCATATTAGTCTCCACATATGCTAGTCATTACGTATTATTGTAACCCGCTCCATGATAATATTAGACCAGGGACATTTAAGATTATCATTATTCTAGGGTTATAATTATGTTTATTACGTTACGCAAAAACAAAACAACAAACATAATTACTAGATTACTATCTTAATAAAATATTATGACTCAATGTACAAAATATAATCATTTCATGAGTGACTTTTGAGCACAACACTAACATCAACAATATTAGCATTCTCAAGATTTAAACTTTACAAGAACCAGGCCATCGCAAGTTCCTAGTCTTCCTCCATATTAGCTCTCATTAGGGTTACTACTATATCCTTGTAATAATCCTCCATGGTTCTTAACCCTTGCAATAATAATTAGAGTTTTTGGTGGAGTTCTCTATGGTAGTAGCTAGGCACAAATCTCCTTCTCAAAAGGTGGATCATTATAATTTCCCCCTATGTTCGAATTTGTTCTTCTTGGTTCCTTTGCCTTGCACTCACCATCTGTGTTCACCAAACAAGTGCATAATTTGTAAATTCCAAAGTAATTACCTTTACCTTCTTATCTTCTGGATATGTGTAACATTCAAAGGTCATCCAAAGTAATTGCCTTTACCTTTTTATCTTCTGGGTAGAATTTGTGCCTTGATGGTGTCCAAGTTTGGATCTTTTTTAGGTTGGCCTCCCATGGGTCTCTTTGGTAAGGGTAAGTGCACACGTTTCCTCCACCTCTGACTCATACCCTTCAAAGTTGTGGGCAGGACCACTCTTTGCTGGTGCCTCTCCAAGTCCATAGCCTAAAATACCTTTATTGGGAGTTAATTCTGAACTAAGCTCTTCTATCTTCTTTTTTTGCCTTGCCCATCATTTATTGTTCTCCTTGAGTTTATAGGCTAACTTCTTGAACTTGGCCATCATATTTTCCATAATGAGTTTTAAATCCTTAAGCATGGTTTCTCCTAAAAGCAAAAAGAACCTCACAAACTTTTTTTTTTTTTTTTTTTGTTTTTAATCTCAATTTGTTAAGTGTGACTTTTCCTTTAAGTTTCTAAATGAACTCACTCAAAACACCTTTAAATTTTCAAAATGCATAAAGTCCACTAGGGGTACCCTTACTTTTTTCCTTGTCCCAAATTAGTATCTAACCTTTAAATTTCTTTTATCGAACTGTTTAACCTATATTATACATAAGAATTTTAGTGTTAACTCTAACAGAAATTGCTGATGAGACATTAATTAATGTTACAATAAACTTAAAATAATAATTTCAAACCCTAAACTTTTCAAACCACTAATTCTAAACCTAAAATTTACAAATCTAACACCTAAGCCACCACTTTTACCAATGCCCCAACCCCGATCTGACTAGGCTCATTTATTCAAATGAATTCTTCTCTCCTTTACTGGTTCATTCAAACAAAGAAATAGAGAATTGATGGTGATCCATCATCCAATTTGTGTAGCATCGTGACTCTTCTTACTCTTTCATAAAAAAAGGAAACAAAACCCAAATTGATTATGGCTCATTACTCCTAATGACTGCTAATTAACGCTTTGTCAGCCAATGAATTTTAACTAGATCTGAGAATGCAATGTAGAGACCTCCAATTGATTTAAGGAAGATCTCCTTTAATTTGCTTTGGTCAGGGACCAGTTGAGGACCCGAATCAATGGTGCCACCAAAAAGTAGTGAATCGAGGGGGCGGTGGACGATGGGTAAACTTGTCTTCCTACCTTCTCTAGCTACCCCAAACCTATTTCACCGACATCTTCACTTTCCTTGCCACCTAACCTCGGCCGCTATCCATGCTCGATTGAACCAACCCTGGCACCTGTTGCCACTGCTTGTTGTCAGACCTCCAAGGGGTAACCCTAGCCTTTACCTCAATACCCAACCAACCAAAAGCATCATTACCCAAGAAAACTGCTAATTCTATTATTCAATCTAGCAACATTGGCAACATAAAAAATTGGCAAGTTTGGTAGATGGAAAAACTGAAGATAAAAAAAATCAGTGGATAATGGGATGGTAGGCCCAATTGCCTTGTCCTGGGGACTTCGGTGGTGGACGACGAGATGGTAGACAAGTCAGCCTGGGTGCGGGTCGGAGGAGAGGAGACCTATCGAACAATGAGAGGATAAAGGTAGAGAAAGGTGAGAGTTCGGTGGAGGTTGCCAGCAGCAGTGAAGAGCTGGTATGGGGGGGATTGGAAAGCCATAAATGGAAATAGGTTTAGGTGTTAAATCTATGAATTTTAGGGTTAGAATTAGTAATTGGAAAAGTTTAGGCTCTAAAGTTATTATTTTGAGTTTATTGCAAAGTTAATTAATGTCATATCAGCAATTTTTGTTAGATTTAACACTGAAATTAATGAAAAGTACTCAATTGAAACATTTAATATAGGTTAGGTAGTTTATTAGGACAAATCTAAAGGTTACGTACCAGTTTGGGAAAAGAAAAACAGTAAGGGGACACCCTGGTGCACTTTACCCTTTTTAAAATGATTTGGAAAAAGCTACATTTTTTTGTTAAAAACAGAATGCCCTCTCAATGTAAGATTAAAAGAATAAGGAAATTGGTGAAGACATAAAAACTATGTTGAAAATCGAGAAGGATTTTAAGAGGACGTCTTATTGCTTCAATGTTTCTTCCTGGAAAATAAATAGAAAAAAAGTCAATATTTTTTCAAAAATTTAAAAAAGATCAAATTTGAAATTTAAGAAATTCAACAATTTTTTTGTATGCAAAGAATGCCTGATAATCGAAACTTGTACAACAAGTAACTTGGATGAACTTTGAGATGGAACCAAAAGATTGATTGAATCTGGGAAAATAAAAAATAGCAACAAGAGAGATTAGAACTAAACAATTTATGATGAACTGGATGAAAGAATATAATGAAAAAGAAGAAAAATCTGAAAGACACAAGCTAGGGTTTTTATGGATGGCTTGTAAGTATGGATGACAAAAAGGATGGCTTAAACAATGAAAGATTTGAAAAAGGAAGGACATAGACATATTATAACTTGGATGATAATAAGTAACAAACAGATGAACTTAGAAAGAATAAGTAACTATGATAATCTCATCATGTTGGAAGTTTGGTGTGCTTTGACAACACTTGATATGCTCAATTCACCTAGATCTTATAAAGCTTCAAAGATGCTCTAAACAACTTTAGAACCAAACCAAGAAAGTGAGGAATTGATAGAAGGAAGGAAAGGAAGAAAATTAAGCAAATCTAGGAAAGAAATAGAAAAAAATAAAAGGAAAGGAAAGATAAGAAAACATAAAGTGCCAAGGAATTTAAGAGGAAAAAAGAAAGGATAAATTGCACAGGAAATCTTGTAATTGTATTTCTTGATGAATGCTGCTCCATACCAAGCCTATATATAGTGTTTTCCAGGCCCCTTGTATAGTTTTACAAGTGTAAAAGTAGTAAGAGTCTTATTACACACACAAGTCCTAAACCACCTAGAAATTGTATCACTAGCACACATAAACACCTAGGAAACACACCAATCACTATCTATACAATGTATAAGCTGTGTGCTTTTTTTAACACATGTAAAATTAAACAAAACATGCAAAAAAACTCTGAAGAATGTAGTGGGACATTAGCTGCTCATGTGAAGGCTCCTAGTTGCTCTTTTTAGACATGGTGGGGGCTCGGCTTAGGATTTAAGGGGCTTATGAGGATTTCAAATGGAAACACACTCCTTTAACTACATGGGAAAAAATGGCTTCCCCCATAGGTGCATAGGATAATGGACAAGATGTTTCAAGAATGTTGGACATTTATGCACCTAGATTGCTCAAGAGATTCACTTGGAGTATGGTGGTCGTCTCGATAATGCTCCTGAGAGGCTCTTGGGTGTGCTCTATGGCATGCTCAATATAAGTTGCCTTCAAATTCCCAAAATGCTACTTAAACCTCTTTAGTGTGCCTCCTAGTCATAGGCCCTAAAGTAATCACTAAAGAATCCTTTGGCGTCCTTGGGGCCATTTTTTTTTTGCTTGCTTGGTTCATGTCACACACAAAGCTAAGAGGATGAGCTATAAATTTCATATGTTCACTTTAGACCTGAATATGCCTAAAAATGATTGTATTTCATCTTGAATCGAGTGTATGAAAAGGTTTGGAACACATACTTAAAGAGCTTTAAGGACAAGGTAAGGCTTAAGCACTCCTAAATAGTTATTTATAAAACTCCTATGTATGCTTTTATGTATTAATAGTGAATAGGCAAGTAGTTTAAGCAAGAAGCATGGTGAACTAGCTTTAGCAAACTAAAACAGTGGCCTCGTTAACTAAGAGTAGTGCATTTGCACTAAGGTGTGGTTAATGCGGGTAATTTGTGGCACAACTTGTTGTAGTTAGGAAAGCTAATTTGGGGCAACGTGTTGCTAACCCTTTGGTGGTTTAATAACCACTAGAGCTATTGAAAGTTAGTGAAAACACCTAAGAGGCCAAGAAAGGCACCATAAGTCTAATAGGGGCACATAGGCACATATAGGTGCCATGTGAGATCTAGGGCCCATTGGAAGCCTAGATTGGTAGTATGGGGCCTTGGAGCAGGTTAGGAGGTTGCTTAAAACATATATAAGTGTAAGCCACCCTAAGGAATCAATAGGAACACCAAGAGTTCTAAGTAGGTGAATGACTTGAAACTCAAGGTAAGTTACTAGAGCACTTTGAAAGGCCTCAGGGTTGCAAGGTAGTTAGATTACCTTAATGCATCTAGGATGTTAGTATGTTCTATGAAACACAATGAGCACATAAAGCAAGATTGATTCCTAGTGGTAGCTCACTCACTTAGGTGTAAAGTTCCTAGCAAAGTGTCATTTAAGGTTCATCAAGGAGGGTAGAGGCTTAGTAACAACTGGTCATCTAGATAATCTTTGGACTTGAGGGACTAGAGTGGGAGCCTAATACACCTAAGGGTGGAGGATTTTTGTATACCTAGCTACCTAGCCCAGTCTTGAATATGAAGAGCTAAAGTGGGAACCTAGTACACCCAAATTAGATTAGCCATGTGCTAGTCAGGGTTTACCATGGAAAGGGTGAAGGTTTAATAATGCATAATGGCCTAGTCGAGTCTAAGACCTACGGCACCAGTGTGGGACCTTAGTGCACCCGACTTGGCTTACCAAGTAAGCTTGGATTCCACTGCACATATTATTCAAGGGGAGTATTGATATGTCTCGGTGACTACCTAGCACAATTTGGCAAGGCAAGTTTTGCTTGGGAGAGCTAAAGGCCATAACTTACTAGACATTGAACAAAGAACTGTAGGAGGATTAGGATGAGGAAAAGTCCCGAGGGACTGAAAGTATGTGAATACTTTAGCCTTCAAATTGTAAGAGGTCATGGTAGATTTTTTACATATATATTATCTAATGTACTCTAGTGTTTTATTTTGTAGGTACTCTAAAAACCCTTTATTATGAATCTATGATTCTTACCCCTTAGTTTATATGTACAGTTCTAAGTAGCTTGGCCAACAACCTAAGGATGGTTGTTGAGCTAGATTAAGTATGTATATGTTATACTTTCCAGTTTCCATTTTTTGGTGTTGTTGGTTTTGTTATGTCTTAACTATGTGGATTGACCATGATCATTGGTTGATCTAAAAGCACAAAGGAAGGTCGAGGCTAATGTAATTGAGAGGTTAAATTCAGGTGGTTAGCTTATTATGTTAATCTCAGTAGTTTATTCTTAAGTACTTTATTATACTTAGATGGCTCTAGTAACATTGGTTAGTTTGTGTCTTGGTTTGTGATTTCGTGTACATAGTTGTGATATGTACATTGGGTTGATGCTTGTCGAAAATATATTTATGGCTTTGGCTAGTTTTGCAATTATTTTTAAGTGTAGATCTGCCAACTTTTGATTGTTTGTTTTATGTTTAAATTCCATGCCAAGGTGACTCGTGCATTATTTATTACTAATGACTAGGTTAGAAAGCTTAGATCACGTGTATAAGTTTTTATCATGAGTAATAGCGATCCTAGAGTGGTTGACAGCTGCATGGCTATTTCATTGTCAATGTTGTAAAGTGGGCACCTCGGATCATTGGTAATATGTCCCCTATAGAGTTAGGGCTTAGTGGGCAAACAACTTTTGCAAAGTCACCACATGAAAAATTTTTATCTTATTAAAGACCCATGACCCCTAAATCATAGAGCACATCAATCTCTTTGATTTGTTGACTACCTCTTCTCTAATATTTTTAGTAAATGGTACCCACTCTTAACTGAAAACTCTTTGGTATTTTGCCACTAATGTTTTTTGTTATGA
This sequence comes from Aquilaria sinensis, assembly GCA_005392925.1. NCBI lineage: Eukaryota > Viridiplantae > Streptophyta > Magnoliopsida > Malvales > Thymelaeaceae > Aquilaria > Aquilaria sinensis. The sequence continues at coordinate 202,381 of SMDT01003217.1, read as the reverse complement.
TCAAATATGACACTAAAATTTTTTTATCCCAGATTCAACTAATATTTTAAAATTGGATCACATTGGCCATTGGCCACTGACTATTAACAGTTATAAGTTTTAAAATTTCAAGTGATAATGTAACATTTAGCAAATACTAAGGACTTTAAGTAATTACCCTTTTTGTTAATAGACTTCACTCCACCTTCACCAGCATTTTCTATTGTGCTTGCCACCTCCAACACCTTGGTAGCCAACACCAACCATCCTCGTGACCATGTCTCTAGCCCAACTCCTTATCCTAATACACGCCTAGTCTAGGGCTCTCCACCTTGGCCATGAAACCCAGCCTTAGATGTGGCAACATAAAATAATCCATTTTCGGGCATCCGGCCAGCAGTGGATCTTTCTCTCCTTTTTTAGAGCCAAAATCACACTAGGAAATGAAAGCCCATTCCTATTTTGGCTGAGAGAACATAAAGAAATTTGGTTGGTACTTGGAGCATCAACAGGAGCTTGAGCCAATTGAGTGGGATCAGAGGTTTGATGTAGTTGGGGCTTGTGCTGGGGCTACGATTGTCACATTAGGGAGAGTAGTGGATTGTTGGAAGTGGCCTTAGGTGTGGGACAGGTTACGACGAGCATGTGGCCATACGTTTTGGAGGGAAAGGCGATGGAGGATTATGAGGGTTGATGATAAGGATGGTTGGCGTTGGCAGTGGAGCTATTGGAGGCGGCAAGTATGGTGGAGGTGCTAGCAAAGGTGGAGCAAACTCTATTAAAGAAAAAAGAATTAATTACTTAAAGTCCTTGAAATTTATTAAACATTACATTATCACATGAAATTTCAAAACTTATAAATTTCAAAGGTGAATAGCCAATTTGAGCCATTTTTTAAACATTAGTGAGAATTTTGGGTAATAAGGAAAAAAGTTTAATGGTATATTTGGTACTAACACAAAATATTAGTGGCAAATTTAAGATTTTTTTTTCTTGTTATATGTAACAGATTGATTAGTGATGATTCTAATAACGTTTCTTGAATATCTAAAGAAAAAATTCTAGTTTTTATTTTTTATGATTTAAATTCAGTATGTTAATATAGAGCTATGGTTTTGAGTTATGGTTCTGGGCATGAGCTTGTTCTGTGCTAGGATTCAAGACTAGAGTCCTCTTTGGTCTTGGGATTGCTTTATTTTTGTAGGCTTCACCTATTTTGTTTCTTAGGTTCTCTAGGTTGCGAGATTACGGTTAATTTTTTTGCTTTATTTTTGGGTTTTGGTTTTTTATGTTGGCCTCTTTGGGTTTTTTTGTGGTTGGGTCATCATCTTTTCGTCTAAGATGATACTTGTATCTCTTATTTCTTTATTTACTTTTAAGAAAATATACACTGCAATATCAAAAGGAACATATTTGTGGAGATAAATTAGATGAATAGCTAAAACATGTAAATGTAAGTTTATGTATGTTTTGTAGTGTTTTCACAATAGTATGTTTGATCAATGACGGGTTGGAAAAAATCCACAGTAACATATGTAGCCTATGTGCCTTTTCTCTATTCTCATTCGTAGCAGTGATGTCAAAATCAGACAAGACAAGCCGGTTCAACTACCAACCGTCCACCTCACTAGCATGGTTAACAATCCATTTTATACTTGGTCAAAAGACAGTCAAAACTAGGAAAAAACCATTTAGAACCATTAAACCGATGAATAAACAAACAGGCAACCCAAACACAATGGCTTGAAAATTGTAGAAAACAGAAAGAGAAGAAGGAAGAAGATGAAAAAAAAGAAAAGAAAAGAGGAACACAAGAAATTGAAGTCGAAAAGAAGTAGAAGAAGAGTAATGAAGATGAAAAGAAAGAAAAGGAGGAACAAAAGAAATTAAAGATGAAAGGGTGGAGGAGGAGAAGAAAGAAACGAAAAGAAGGGGGGAAAGGGAGAAAATGAAGGAAAAGTAACAAGGCTAAAAGGATGAAAGCAGAAGGGACCAATAGAAGAACGAAAAGAAGTGAGGAAAAGAAGTGAGGACAGAGAGAGAAGAAAGAAGAAGTAAAGCGGACAGAAGAAAGTGTTCACGGCTTGGTGAAAAAGACAATATATTTATATTATGGTTTGTAATTTTATATTAGGTAAAATGTAAATTTAGTCCCTATATTATTTATAAAATTTTATTTTGGTCATATTCTCTTTATTTTTCTTATATCATTCAGCAATCATATAATATAAACAGAAAAAAAACAATGAACCGACGGTTCAACCAATTGAACCTGTTAAATTTGGGCCCAAAAACTCTAACAGTTTGAAATAGGTTTAGTATTAAAAACACTGCTTTGCCGTAAACATCCATTTCTGGCGTTAAAGTTATCTCTGTCCGTCTCTTTTTTAGCTTTACCTTTTTGTTCTTTTCGTCTTTTTCCTCTTCTAAAAGGTGGCACTTGAGTCATTTCTTTAATAGAATGGGCAATTTACTGTGATTTGTAAAATTCATTAGAAGTTTTCGCTCACAATTATACAGATATTCCATCCGAATTGAACATCTATTGAAATTCTGAGCTAGAGCTAAACCACTCTTAAAATGCTAAAATACTTTCTAGTCACTAAGCTAGCTCAAAGGTAAATTGGTAAAATCCTCTTACAAAATTAAGACTACAATTTTGAAAATTATTCGTTTCGAACTTTTTTTTTTCCTGCAAACGTTGAATGATTGAATCCGCTTCTAACCCAGTGCAAGATGTTTGGAAAAGTATTTTCAGAAAATTTTATATTCTACGAGAATTGATTTTCGATTTTAGCAAATGTTAGGCTGTCTCGGTGAAATCACTATCATAGTTTTCTATTAGATTCTAAAGTTAATCATTAAAGACAATTTTTAATTAAAACCAGTATAATAAGGATAGGGTCTGAGAAGATACAACCGAAATATAGAAATAGGGGAATACCAACTTGTTCGGGAATACAGATATCACCAAACTCATTATTAAGGTATTGTTGAAATTCGGGAAGGGAGGGGAGGATTTATCCTAATCTTGGCTAAGGGTTGGCGTCAATAGTGAATTTAGATTTTTTTCTAAAAGTAGTGCCAAAACAAATATTTTTTTAAATTATAACCCTTATAAGAAAACTTAACCAATTTAAAGAGGGATGAAAATGAATTTACTTTTAAATTTTTATTTATAAAAAAAGTTACAGGTATTTAACAATTTTAATTCTACCGTTGATCCACGTCGTTTTCACCACATGGGATGGGCTGGCGGGACATTAAAGCCATATTTGATTAAAAAAAGTCAAGAAATCAAAAGATTTTTTTCAGAAAAAGAAACTGTAGGAATAAAAAACAATTCTGCAACTCCTATACCAACTTTTCCGGTCCCTTTCCTTTGTCCTCATCATGCTTCCGTATGCACTAATATCATCCTCTAGTTGCTTGCAACTTGCAAATGGTGGATATGGCAGGCGCTTAGCTGCCAAGAAGCAACTTGGAAGATGATCCCTTGAAGCTGCATCTGTCACAAGGCCCACCCAAGGGGGCGCCCACCTGTTACAAATTTTAGAACTTATCAGGCATTACTTCAATCATCCCCGCGAATTTAAAACAGGTTGATTTGCAGTCTTGCACCTCGTAATGGATTCGGATTTAGAACAGTTGCGGAAATAATAAGATCATAAATTTTCTAATATATAATCTACAAAAAATAGTTCCCAGCATACAAGAATAAAGCAGTACTAAATAGTGGAGGAAAATTTATTTAAAATATATACACTAGAATCCAATTATATTATTCTGCTTAATTTTTGGGAGAATGGGTAAAATTGACATTAAGATTTATTTGAAGGGGTAATTTTGTCACTATTTTTTTGTGCGAAATTTGTCACTAAAAAATAAGTGAAATAGCCACCGAGTATATAACAATAAGAATATTCCATCTAAAATAATAATATTTCCTACTACATCAACAACATATATGTGATATCACCAACTAGTACCAACTAGCCAACAAGTAAAGTGAGAAAGCAAACAAAATTCTTGAGTTAGCCCTTGAAATTTTTATCCTTAGTTGTAGGTACCCAAGTTTGCTTATTTATTATTTTGGCCATCTTCTCCAACGGGTAAGACAAGGGGTGATAGTGAATCGAGCATTTATCGAGCTCGTGCTTAAAATTTCTGTTAACGAACCGAGACTTTCAAACTTCAAGCACGAACTCGAGCTAATTTTACTACTTGAATCTTTTATCAAATTGAGCCCGAACAATTTAGTGTTTGATTTGATAGATTTTTGAGTTTATCGAACTTTTTATAATAATAATAACAATATAAGTGTTAAGATTATATAATTAATAGTTAAAATGAAGTAAGAACTAAAAACCTAAAATCTAAAACTCAGCAATAGATAGCAGTCGACGCAGCCCTTGTCCCTCTCAAACTCTCAGCCCATTGTCGTCACCAGTCAACTTTCCAAGTCTCCAACGCCAATGGTGTTTCTCCGGAGCAGTCTGCCAAGCATCTTCCCCGACCTCTTCGACTTTGGCCCTAGCTAACGTAGCCGTTGATTTCTTTTGTCACATGATGCTCGGCTCCGCTATTCAATTCACTGTTCTCTGACGCTGACGGTGTCGCTCAGTTCACCGTTCTCCTCCAGTAGTGCATGGCTTACCAATTCGGCGCCTCTGCATTTAAATTCTCCCACAATCTCCTTTGTCGCACAACCTCTACCACCGATTTCCCCTAATCTCATCTGTCGCATAAGCCTCCCTCCATCACCAATTTGTACTTCAATCATGTGACTCTGCTATTTGGCTACTTCAATTTGCTGATATTAAGTTTGGTATTTGGATGAGATTAAGGTTGCAATTTGGCTGAGATTTTGTCGTTGTTTTTATTTTTTTTTTTAACCGAGCTTACACATCGAGCTCATTAACAAGTTTTTTGAACCTTTTGAATGTTTGAATCAAGCTTGAGCACCATTTCAAGCCGAGCTCGAGCATCATTTCCTTGAGCTCATCAAGCCCGAGCCCAAGCCCGAGCACTTCTTAGAGTAAAAAAAGCCAAGAACAAGCCCGAGGGTTCGGGCTCAACTCGGCTCGATAACACCCTTAGGTAATACCTCACCTAGGCTAAGAGCTCTCTCACACGAATCTAGCACATGTTGTCTGGGTTGTGGTCATTAGTTGTCAACATTGTCTCCCTCCTCATGACCACTATCAGAGGCCATGCTTTCGCCACAAGATTAATCTTTGCGAGAACAAATGGCTCTTGCACATGGCGAGATGCATATTGGGCTAAAAATCACTAATTGGTTCATGGCTCTGATAGGGTTAGCTCTTCACCTCATGAAAAATCAATAAATTCAAATAAAATTATTTTCGTTCTGGCCCATTTGGTTTGGTGTAAGGATCGAGGATTTTAAGACAAGATGCAAAGTAATAACAAGATAAGGGAAGATCACAACAAAGGAAGCACTAGGGAGATGGATAATTGACGCTACATGTAATTACATGGAGAGGGCACTATGAGTAGCCGTCGAGCTGATGAAGGAACTCATTAGAAAAGTGGTAGGGATGATGATGGAAGTGATAAATGCAAAAATCTTAATGGGCTAAATTTCAATTGAAAAAAGCTTGGAACTGAAACTTGGATTTTTATCATTTTTTTATGTTTGCCACATGGGCAAATTTAATAGCCAGTTTTGAAATTGCACTAATAAGTAACTTTGACGGTAATTTTATGCCAAAAAAATATTGACAACAGAACTGCTTCGTTGACTAAACATTGATGAAAATTTTACTCATTCTCCCAATCCTTTTTGTGCATTAGAAGTTCTTTCGGAAGAAGAAAATACTAATTTATCTTAAATGAGTCCATTACAATATCCTAGATTAAAATAATGACCCTTTGCCTAACATATCCATGTTCATTTTCACGGATTCATATGAGTTACAAGGGGTCCATGAACCCCCCCATCATAGGTAAACGTTTGGTTGGTTCCATTTGAAACTAATACAAATATAATAGTCTGATTGGTTTTTTGTTTATTTGGTTTGACTTATTTGGTGTCTCTTCCTAAAACCTTGGCATATAGTAAATAAAAAAAATAAGAAAAATATTAAAATGTTTACCTCTCAAATTCAAAATTAAAGAATGATAGATAACATGTAGTTCAAAATTAGTAAGAAATAACTTTATATATGAGGAGCCAATATGGATAATAGTAAAAATTAGTAGGAAATAATTCTATATATGTAGTCTTATTATAGACAATGGTAAAATATTTATTACTATTAGGTCTATTTGATATAATTGATTTCAAGTATATGATACAATAAACGATCTGATAACTAAATATGAAGTTTGGTTTTGTATTACCAATCGAACTAGAATCAAACTAAATCACTTTATCCAAATATAATCAATTTTATTTTTTAGTTTTTTCAATTTTTCCAAATAAAGCTTACCCCTGCCTTCCATTGTTTATGGCCAGGGATAAGCAATACTTGATGTAGGGGCGATGGATTATGACTTCATATTTAATATATGATGCAATTATTAATAGTTTGGTGATATTAGCAGAATGGTTGTTGAGCATTGTGTAAAATGATGCAAAATATGGTTTGTAACATTCTCTTTATCCTTTTGGCATTTTTTTCTTCTTTTTTTTCTTTTCAATTGGAAGAAAAGGATAAAAGTCAGGGAAAAGTAAGAAAGCGGAAGGGAACACAAGTTTTTCAGGAAAGAATAATAACTTATGCAAAGGGAACGTAAGCAAATCACAAAATGAACAAGAAGATTTAAAAGAAAGAAACAATATGAGATAAAGGAACAGCTAAATTTAATTAAGCAAGAAGAACAATCTAACAAAAATGACTACAATTGAAGCTAAAAAAGAAAATCACTTAGCTGATGTAAAAAGTGATACAAAGTTTAGAAGTAACAACCATAATCTATTGATATATTTTATCAAATTATGGTATTATGACTTGTAAGAATCAAAACATGAATGCTAAGATAAGAATGTCCGTTAGTCCCTAAACTTTAAAAATATTCTTTTTTTATTTCGAACCCTTGGCAAGGTGGGCACAACCTAGGTCTGGGTTCGAGACGCATTTCTCCCTTCCTTGCCCTTAAATCCTTAAACCTTGTAATATAATTAATTTTAAGTATAAAAAAAAATATTCATTTTCATCGGTATGTTTTTTTTTAAAATTCATTTTCTTGTATTTTTAAAGTAAGAATGTTGCATAAATCTTAATAAATATTTCAAAAAAGTCATAAATGCTTGAAAAGTAATAGTTTAATCATTACTTTTTGATGGGGGAATTTACAAAAATAATACTCTATTCATCCCAATTTACTTGAAATGTTTATCTGAGCACGCAGATTAAGGTGTATGTAATTTATGTTATTTTTTTATGTGATGAAAGTTTAAATAATAATTAAAAAAGAAAAAAAATTCTTTTTTGGGTTTTATGCAGTGAGAGATTGAGTGGAAATTAAAAAAAGAGTATTTATTAGGTTTTGTGTAAAATGATAATTTAATTATTTAAGTTTTTTCAAAAGAGAAAACATTTCAACTTTTTACGACATTAAAAAAAAAATACATTCCATCTAAATTAAGATGGAGGAAGTAATAAATTATGTCACATCTTAATCTCCCATCAAACCAAATGCTTTGATGGTGTTAGAGTAAAGATACTAGCACTTTTTATATCTATAATTTAATAATAATTGTAAGTATTTTATAATATTTATATAACATTTAAATATGTATTATTTTTGAATCTAAAAAAATTATTTTTTGGAATTCCGAGTTAGTGTTAGATATATACACCCAATTCGTTTTAACTTAAGCTAACTTAATTCAAAATAACTTATTTATATGTTTACATCTTTTTTACTTGAAACTAAATTTATTTGAAAGTTAATATTATTAAGGTGAAATAATCTATTGATTGTAAAATTTTTATAATATTACTAATTTTTTATAATTTTTTTTAAACATTAAAAAATAAAATTTCATAGTAATTTAATAACATGATAAAAATTTTATTTCAAATGAATTATTACACATATATAATATTGACTTTTAAATGAAATTAATTCTATGTGAAAAAGATTTAAAATCATTTTAGATTAAGTTACCGTAAATTAAAATGAATTGGGTGGTAAACTATAAGTAAACTAATTAATATATAAATTAAGTAAATAATTCCTATATATCAAAATAATCACTAATAATTAATTTTTAAAAAGCAACGTGAACCACGTTTCTCTGCTAGAACCTCAGCTCTTTTGAACTGAAGTATGTACAAGAGGATTAAAAATTGGAAAAAGCGAAAAATTACATATTAAGAAAAAGAAAACAGAAATAATCGGAGATCCCGTCACTATGTACAAAATCTCGTCGGACGCGATCTGGACCCGGATCCAAAATTAATCGGGTCGACCATCGATTTACCGGATCTAAAAGTCCCTCTCATTTCAGGAACGGGTGCTCCATAAGCTGCGCCGCCGTCCATCTGTTCTTCGATTCCTTCTGCAGGCATAACTCAACAAAGCTCCGGAACTCATCTGAAGCACCGGTCGGCAAGCTCGGCGGTTCACCGAAGCAAATCGCGCACATCAAAGTCGCCCAATCCGGTCTCTGGCCCGGCGGCAGAAGTGGGAAATGACCCATGTAAAGCTCCATCAAAGTGAGCCCCAAGCTCCAAATGTCGCCGGCGTAGCCATTGTAGTTGCCGCCATAGGTTTCTGGGTCGAATCGTTCGGGGCTCATATAAGCGCAAGTACCCACATAAGAGTTGCAAGCGTCCAACGTCCGGGACATGATTTTGCTGACCCCAAAATCCGCGATTTTGACTTCCATCTTCTCGTTAATCAGCAAATTTGAGGGTTTAATATCGCGGTGGATGATTTTGCGGCTGTGCAAATAAGAGAGGCCCATGAGAATTTGTTGGGCTAAGTGGGCAAGCTCCGCCTCCGAGAAAGTACCCGCTTTACGGAGGAGGGAGTCCAGAGAGCCGCCATCCAAATACTCCATAAGAATCGCGATGTCGCCAGATGGCTTCTCGTAAATATCATGGCAGCGGACAACGAACGGAGAATCGGTGCGGCGGAGAATCTCCATCTCCCGGAAAACTTGTCTCCTCACGGTAGGGTCACTGTCGGCGTGGACAACTTTGAGGGCGTAGATTTGGGAGGTGCGCTTGTGCTGGACCTTATACACAGTACCGCCGTTTCCGTGGCCTAGAACCTGGAGCCTCTCAAGATCGGAATACTGAACAGAGAAGGAACATGTGGAAGCGGTGGCCGGAACAGCTGAGGCGGAAGGAGGGAGTGGAAGGGGGAAGCGTGGACAGCGGTCAGAATCTGGTATAGGCAGGCGGAGATTGATCTGGCGGCGTTCACGGACGAGGGCCATAAGAGTTGGGGAAGGCCAAAGAGAAGAGAGAAGTGGCTTAGAGAGGAAATTGGATTTGGTATATGTTCAGATTTGGGGATATATATTAGTGGGAGTGGGGGAGGAAAGCACGTGGAGCCAACGGAGTGACGGCTACTCTTTAAGTGAGGCGTGGCGGGCCAGAGGAAGGTGGGAGGAGGGTCTCAGCTCTGACGTCATAAAATTCCAGATAAGCTTCGTAGTTCTCATTACTTTTTCGGGAAAATTACAACAATTTCCCTGTAATTTAGTTTAACCTACATTTTATATTCTCTATTTTTAAAAATCTACACTTTACCCCGTTTTTCTTTATAGTATCCAACAACAACTTCTGAAACCGTACTTTAAACTATTTGATAATTATGTTTCAATAATTTTAAGATTTTTGATATATTTTTTACAGTTAACTGACCTTTAAAAGATACTGATATATTTTTTACAAAGAGAAAAATGTATTTACAAAAAAAGTTAATAATTTAAAATATCTATTAATTATAAAAAATATATTAAAAAGATTAAAATTACTAAAAGATGACTACCTTATAGTTTAAATACAGTGTTAGAAGTTGTTATTGAGTAGAGTAAAAAATATAAGGGGTAAAATGTAAAATTTTAAAAATAAAGAATCAAATTGTAGATTAGGACATGCTAAGCGGGGTAATTGTAAGTTTCGCTGCTTTTGCTTACGATTTTGGATGGAGGGTCGGCTGCCTTTTGTCGCTTCTGTGGGGGGCTTTATTTTATTTGTTTTTTTTTAATTGGGGTGGTTATTTGTGACATGTGATAAATAAGCTCTTGGTTTTAGTAATTTAGGTTATTTGGGTTACGTAATTAGTGTGCTATAAGGTTCGGATTATATCAACTAATTATCAACTGCGATCGTTAGGTGTTTTGTACTTTTTTAGGGAATAATTTGTAGGTGGACTGGTAGAGCATATGGTGTACGACGACACTAAAATTAGAGAAAAAAAAAAGAGAAAATCCGGGGAAAGCCTAGTCTTTCCTGATAAAATAAGTAATAATTGCAGCAAACACATTGTAACACATAGTATGCATTATAATTTGGTGGGTCCGGTTAGATTTTTGTTTAAATAATTGATGTTCATTGTTATCATGAATTTGAGGTTAAAGTTGAGTTATTTGGCTTCTAGTTAATTTTTTATTGGCTGAGTGATTTTTTCATTTGAGTTAAATTGAAATAGTTTATTTGGGTTTGAATTTAATAGAGGTCAAATCGATTTTAATCTCAGTAACTTTAGATTAAATTTTTCAATTTTCAGGTTAAAATCAAGTTGACCTATTTGGTTTATTCACATTACTAGTACATAGACTGAAATGATTAAACCAATTTGGTTTTCATTCTGGTGTTTGTTAAATTTCAAATCAAAGAATTCAATTTTTGGTGTTTTATTCAGGTTAATTTTTATTGTCTTAGTATGTTTAATTAAAAATTTTATAAAAATCATATTAATTATGTTTTAGTACATATTTTGATTATTTAATATTACTTTTAATACATATGGTTTTTCTAGAAACAATTCTTTGACATATAATTAAAGGCTAAAATTGAGGTAAAATTGAAAATGATCCGTACTTGCATGTTGGAGTATAAATAAGTAGGGCATTTGTTAGATAGCTTAAGCTTAAGCTCAGTTTAAAGCTTGTCAATTCAAGCTTTATCAAGTTCGAGTTCGAGCTTGAGCTAAAATATAGACTTCACATCTTAATAAGGTGAGCTTGAGCCCAATGATACTCGGCCCATTTTGTCGTTGAGCATAATGGGCTCCCTAGTCCTAATTCCTAAACTATTTACCTTAATTTCTTCATTCCTTCCTAATTCCCAATTTGCACGGGCAAAAACAAAAAAGGAAAATTCTTGTGGCCTTGCTCAAAATCCACAGTCATTATTGTTTGTGGTGGTCGTTGTCTATCACGATCATTGTGTTTGCTTTTTGTTTTGGAGCCTTTTTTGCATCGTCACTCAATTTGAGGCCCAACCAGGAGACTTTAATGCCAAGGATTTTCCAACTCGTGGCTCTTCCTAACCTCACCTTATTTGTTTGGTATTGACAGTTGCATTGTATGATTCCTTTATTTAGGTAATAAACTACTCACTTCTTGTGACAGAACACTTGCCCAAGGGTTCATGAAAGCGTTATCTGAGTCATTAGACCCCAACGCTTGGTTACAATTGGTTAGCTATTACTAGAAGCCTTAAAACTTATATAACTAGCCTACCCTATAAGAAAATATGCGTGAGTGGTTTTGGTCATGCAAGTAAGAAATAAATGAAAAAACAAAACATAGAACAATGTTTGGGACTTGAAAACTAACTTAAAATACTAGCTAAAGCTTAAACAATACTCACTTAACATAACAAACGCCTTAGAAACATTTCTAAGTGGTGGGTAGAACCATGTCTTGAGTATGAGCTCTAAACTAGTTAGAACACCACCAACACACTTCCATAGCTTTTATCCTAGCTTGAGCTTGATAGAGCACACTTGGGAGCCTTTAAATTGCACAAATTTGGGCAACATTTGGGAGATTTAATATGGTTTCTCATGGAGGGAGAGAGGGCTACGAAATTTAGATAGGAAAGATGATGAACAGTGATCATCTCTCTTACCCAATCCCCTTATAAGCCACAAACTCCTCCATATCTCTTTTTTTTTTCTTTAATCACTTAGCTCCCAAATCTTGTTTGTCTTGCTTGTAGCCATTCTTAAACTTTTCATGGCTTTCAATTAAGTCCTATGGAGGTTACACTTAACTCTCTTGAACTTAGATTAAGCTAGTTTGGTCCTTAGGTGTTTGTTTTCTACACTTAGCTCAAAACTAACAATTTTGTACACTTAGGTCTTTTCACAACTAACTTACGGTTCATATGGATTGTAAAATTTGTAGTCTTGACTCCTTAAGTTACTTTTACAATTTGAACCTAACTTTACCAAATTTATGGCTTTGCTACTGGTCAAGGGCAAATTACCAATTGCCCTTCGGTAGCACTTAAGTGTCACTATGACTTTGGAACCTTCTAAAACTTTACCTTCATGCTTGATTTACATAATAAAATATAAATTAAGGTAAAACACTCATGATTTTACTTCGTTTGTTTGACCTAGGTTCGCTTTTACACTTCCTCTGTGAATTTTCTTCTTGCTTCAATAGGTAAATAACATTGAACTTGTTTCAAAAGAGTAAGGAAATTAATCCTAGTGTTATATAATGACAAGATATAATGATTATAGACAAAGGAATCTTTAATGGTTAAAATTTTTTAGTTTCTTTGATGTGTATATAAAAAGAAAGTTGTAACCTACATGATTGAATATACAAAATGAAAGTTAGTCAAAATGTATAGAAGTTCAAAATATGAGAAATGGGCAGAAGACATGGATGGTAACAATGTTTTATGTCTTTTTTCCAAATCCAAGAGCCTTGTGATATACGTTGTCTTTTCTAGTTTATGTCGACATGTTAGTGTTGCTACAGCAGTCATGCAAAAAGAGCCTCAAATATCATAAAAAAAAGGGGCTGCAGGCATCCTCAAAAGTTTTTCAAGGAGGGAACCTCTGATGTTTAAGTCAAATTGGATTTCCTAGAGATGAGTAGGAATGAAGTATGAATAGAAGAATTGTGTGTGTTACCTTTGTAGTGAGAGTTGTATCCCATTTATAAGGTTGGGTTTGAATATCCTTATCCAGTCTATGAGGTAAGACCGGACTCGTCTCTAATCGAATCCTTATTTTAAGGGGCAATATCAAGATATTGTTCTACCCCGATTGCTCTGGTGCCTGCCATTTGGCTGCCTTGTTCGACACATTGGAAGGTAGTCACTTTCATCTTTTATAAGGTGACTTTAGACGTTACTCGTCGAGTTATCAAACTGTTCTTACTTAGGATGACATTGATTGCACTTTGGGCAAGACATCTAAAGTTCTCCATCTGGGGCATCACTTTTGACGATGTACCTCAGATATTCTTTTGGTCCTTGTCTATCCCAGGTGCTCTTTGGAGGTGTACGTTTTCTTTGTTCGAAGTCGCTCTGGGTGATGATCTTCCAAGATTGCTTTTGTTAGGGTTAGAAGCTGAGGTACATTAGTACCTTTAGCCATCACATGGCTCCCCTTTCTGGGTTAAAAGTCTGCTTGTGATTTTCAGACTTTTGGAGTTCCTTCCTTTTCTTGATGTTTGATTGTTGTGTTGAATATTCCAAAGGTTCGTGATGTTTTGCCTTCTTTTGAGGGTTCAAGCTTTTCCTAAATTCCTATGAGATTACTGCAATTGAGAGTCCCATAAACTAATTTGATGATTAGGCATGCTATTTCTTTATAGGGAGAATTATAATTTGTCCTTCTGAGGTTTACTCTAAATTAAATTTTACCCCATTCTATTTTAGAATTCTCTTAAAAATCCCTTGAGGTTTTAAGGAACATACACTTACCCCCTATATTCATTTTTTAATATTAAAACTAATAAATTAATTATACTTTGAGACCCAAACTCTAATTCTTGTTTAACTTTTCTTCTTGTTTACTTTTCAATTTTTTTTGGGGTGAATATGTAATTTTAATTTTATTTTGGCAACTATAAGAATTAATTGAATTCATATTTCATTTTAAGTGAAATATTTATTCTCTAGACAAATAATACATAAGTTGTTCAAAACATTAAATTTGAAATTAATTTTTAAGTAATTAAGATTAAAGTTTTTTGTTCTAAAAAATTATTACTCACTTGAAAACATTTCAAATAGAAAAAAATTTATAGACCTGGTAAATTATTTATAGTTATAATTTGTATATTTATCTATTTGTCATAGCCAATAAAAATTGTGACCCTATTGCTTTATTTTTTGGTGGTAAGTCCAAAAAAAAAAAAAAATGAGCAATGTATTGAAAAGCTCGAATGAATAAAAGGATAGAGCTCCGGCAATGGCACAAAGTCAGACAGCTATCACAAGGGAAAAAAAACCACTACCAGGCCCTCCATGCGATTTTTCCGAAATATTTATATTTGACTTAAAGATTAAAAAGGACGAAAAAGCTTATTTGATATTTTCATGTTTTTCCACCTTTTTCACGTAAACTAAGAAAGATGGAAAAAAATAAATATTGAAATGGTTGTCGAATAATAATATGGTAAAATAATTTATTAAAATTAAGAAAAAAATAGATGAAAAAAATAAAATCATATGCTGAACTTATTTTAGTTAAATGGTTTTAGGGTGCAAGTCTACCACCTGAACAATGTAACCGAAGTAAATGATTGCTTGTGCAATAACCTTGTCGGATGATTAAAAAATAATTAGCTTCCAAAATGCTTAGCAGAGATACATGTTTTTTTTTTATAAAAAAAAACAACTAAGATGGTTATCGTCATCAAGTTTCATACTCTACAATTATAAATATTGGATTAATCACATATCAAAATTAGACAGAAAAATACTTCATTTACTCTCTAAAGTACAAATGTAGAACTTCTTTTTCAACCACTAGAAATTTGGCTGTTGCCCATAGTAGTCCCTGACTTTGTTTGCATGACGATCATGCTCCTGTTTCTAACTCGTCTTCAATTTCAAACACTTTTCGTTAACGACTGCCATTTCTTGACATGTTGCCAAGCCATCATGGCCCTCATCAGATGCCTTAACTACGCAATTGTTGGAGCTATCTCACAGCCTTGTCATTGATCAGATGAGAATTGGAGGAGATCTGCCTTTAATTTTTCACCGATCAACTGTTGCCTTTAAAGTTTGGAACACGCCCATTTGTTACAATCCATTACAGATTGAAGAGAAGAGACTATCAAAACCAAACTCGAACTACCACAAATGAATTCGTCTCCATGAGACCTCCCAGCAGCTACATGCTACCGAAAGCGGACGCCTCGTAGCTGATTGCTATCCTGGATAAGTTGCCTTTTCACTAAACTTGATAATTTGATGCAAATGTACTTACAGTGCTTCATAGTTACGATAATGAGATCTGTAGTGGCAGTGATGCAATGTATATTGATAAGCTATTAATTTGAAAGGAAATTAAAGTTTCCTCTTTTATGGTTGGTAAAATAGTATGATTTCTTTCTTTTATGAAACCATAATTTTTTCCGCAAATAAATGCTAATTGATATGTTTATGGGAACCGAAATTCTTATATATATATTATTTTCTTTGCAAATGAATACTAATCGTTTCCTTTTATTATAGTCCAATGTTGGACAAATATATTAATGGAAAGTGCAAAATTTTCAACATTCCGTTTGCAAATAAGTGTAATTGATTTGTTTATGGTTAAACAAAGTTTAACTAATATTGATTCCTTTTATTTTTCAATTATCTCGTACATGTTAACCCACCTAAAATGTTGCGAATTTTGTTTGTTAAACTACATTTTTCTCCGAAAGTTTAATTCAAATTACATTTTCATCTTTTCGTTCAGAAACCAACGTACACTTTTTTACATCATTTGACATAAACTTTTCAAGTTGGGTAATTGTTGGGTGACCTTATAATATTACAAAGATAACAATTTTTAAATTGGGCGAACAAAACAACAAATTTCATTGATATATTGAGTAACTTTAAAATAGTCTCTTTTTTAAATACAATAATATCTTTTTCAATAATTAAGTTGGAAAGAGAAGGGTGTTAACTCTAGGTTTTCAAAGTTTTCGGCAAATTGCAATAAAACGGAAAAAGACTGGGTAAATGTGTCATTTTTCTTTCCTCTCACACAGATAGAAGAACGGAACGCACCGTTTGGTTTAATGAAAATAACAGCGTTAATACTTCCATTTATTTTGGGTGAGGACATTTCCGTCAATATGTAATTTTTTTTTTCTATATGCGTTAATAGTCAAAAGAAAGGCCATGTGGCAGCTTCTCATGACCTTTCGAAAGGAAAAGACTAAACACTCATCCATATGTATCTTGCTTTAAATATATATAATTAGATTCATCATCTTGTTAAAAATTTAATTTTATATATTTATTCATTAATTAATTGTTTTGTGAAAACGTCTTATTCAATAAAATGCTTATTGATTATTTAACAATTTCTCAGGTACTTAAATAATTTTCAGTCATAATTCTTTGACTTCATCTTTCATGTTGAGTGAAATTGAGATCATTAAGAGATTATTATCTTTTGGATTACAATTTACCAATTCTTCATATTTATATTCTTCTGAAAAATATTTTTTTATCATTATTCTCACTCAAGAGATTGTGATATTCAATGAACAACATTGCTTTTTGTTGTACTTTATTTTCTAGCCATCACCATTATTTTAAGGATTAGTGTATTTTTTAGTTAAATAAATCTAGAAACATATTACTAAATTTGAGGTTCTTAAAAATAATTAATTAGTCAATAGATATATAAAAATAAAATAATCAATAAGCATTTTGTTGAATAGGACATTCTTAAAAAATAATTAGTTAATCAACAAATATATACATCTAAATTTTTTTAAAAAGGACTAATTATGTTCTAATTGAAATGAAAATAATTTTGAAGTTTCCATATTATTGTAAATATAAGCCTTATCATTTCTTCAATTTTAGATTTAATAGTTGTGATAACAAGTTTTAAGAAAAAAATGAGGATGTCTGTAAAGCTTTCGAATAGAAATTTATAAATAAATAAATAAAATCAATTTTAAAAAATATCCTTAATTAGAAATAATTTAAAAAATAAAAATATAAAGATAAGAAAATGTATAGATAATGAAAAATAAATAAAAATATAATCATAAGAAAAATATAATTGAGAGATAGTAAGTTGAAAGGAACAATATATATATAAAGATTCATTATATTGTATTATTTGAAAAAGACAAGTAATAAAATAATTTATATGTTAAGGAAAAAACCTAAATAAGAATTAAAGTTTAGGCCTCAAAGTATAATTAATCCATCAGTTCTAATATTAGAAAATGATTGTAGGTGGGTAACTGTATGTTTCTAAAAACCTTGCCGGGCTTTTAAGAGGTTTTTGAAACAGGAGGGAGCAAAGTGTGACTTAGGGTAAATCTTAGGGGGCAAATTATAATTCTCCCTTGTTTATATAATCTAGGCCAATGTCAGATTTTAATACATTCCTCCCTTGTGAGATGTCACGTCACATCATCTTAGATAGGTTGGGTATTTATGAGGGGATCATTGATGACTTTCATTAGGAGTCGGATGCTAGGCTTATATATTCCTTTCTTTCAAGGAGAATTCAACATTTTTCCTATCACGTTTGCTTCCTTGTGGTCCTGACCTCTTTCCTCTCGCTTTTACTCTTATTTTCAAGCTTTTTTCATGATGGCACTTCCTCTCTTTTGGTGACCAAATGGTGTTTTCTAGCCAATCTTTTTTTTTTCTTATGTGGGTCTAGTGACTTCTTTCTTTTTTTCTCCACTTTCTTTTGAAGTTGTTTCATAAATTTTCAAAGTGATGGCTTTTTCTAAAGTAGACTATGCTTCTTCCAAGGTCCTTAATATTGCCTTTGAAAACCCCTAGAGTTCTTTGGATGCACATCTTAACTGCATTACTGCACTCAAATTGGCAAAGTGGAAGAAAAAGTACTATCTTACTTCTAGCACAGGACTTCATTTACTGAGCAAGGATGAACCTACTTACAAGCCTCAAAAGAATGAGATAACAGTGTTTGATACCTAACTAAAGGTTGGTCTTGGATACTACCCCCCACAAAATGTAGCTTGACTTTTGTCAATTTCATAGGATTGTTGTTAATCAACTTCCATTGAACAACTATGCCTAGATAAATGCTTTCTTTTGTATGTAAAAGGTATTTAGGGTCAAACCCCATTTTTAGTCTACATGTACTATTACAAGCTACATCCCAAGCCCAAAGGTTCTTTTTATTACCTCCTCCCCTGAGGTACTCACAGTAAGAAGTACATGTTCATGTATGTGACCAAAGACAGTTGGAGAAGTCGGCAGAAGAAGTACTTTTTTATGATGATATTTCCTTCTTGGGGGATATAGGGGAGATGGGCCTCGGGTGTGCTAGAAATAGAAATAGAGGAACCGTTCAAACTACTAGAAGGAAAAGAGGTACAGTTGTTTCAAGCCTTTGATGGACGTCTTCAGGAAGTAGCCGAATGGGTGGATGCCAAGGAGGATAGAGACCTTTTTCCCTTTCTCATTAAATGGGGTTAGATGATTGAGAATGTACTTTATCATTTGAAAGTGTCAACCACTCATGAGAGTGATTCGGGCATTCCCAAACCTCTTTTTTTCTCTGAAGTTCTTTGCATAATGAAGTTACTTAAGAAGAAGTATAGGTTTTTTGACGTCGCAAAATGTAAGTATAATACGCCTTGCTTTATTTCTTTTTTGGATAAATTACTAATTTGTTTTTTCCTTTAAGATAACATAGACTCTGTGGAGTTTTACAAGAGAAAATTTAAAAAGGATCATAAGCAAGCTAAGGGAGAGGGTAAGAAGACTTTGAAAGGAAGAGGCCCTCTCCAAAGAAAGCTTTTACTGGTCCTCTACTCAAGAAAGCTAGAGACGAGGCAGTCCTCGCTTTTTTAGCATTTCTCACTTTGGAGTCTCCTTTTGAGGTATTTCCTTCCAAGGTTCACTTGCCTTCAGCCTACTTATGCATTAGCAATGCTAGGAGATGCCTTTCAGCTTTTGAAGTCCTTGTGTTCCCTTCAGGAAAATGTACTTGAAGCTCTTTATGGAAAATCCAAAGGCAAGAAAAATTCTAACCTTGATGTCATTGAGGAAATCTCAGATACCAAAGTTATGGTTTTTTCAATTACCGAGGTTTTCCTTCCAAGTTCAGTTCCCAACATCTCATTTAGTTTAGGATTTTTTTTATTTATATGGATTGATAGGCGAGTGGTTGGGGACAGACACCCTAATTGAACTTTGGTGTGATTACTTAAGGGAAACCTCAATGCAGAGTGGGTAGCTGACCATGGTAAAAGGAGGAAGAAGAGGGATGCAAGTTGCCAAAGGGCAAGGTGGCGAAGTTACCTACTTGGAGCATTATAGAAGACATGGACCTCTTTGATTTTGATGACTATAAAGTCATAGTTCCCTAGTTCACTTGGGGGTATTATTACTAGTGTTACATTTCATACCTTGTCTTTTGAAGTCCCGATTGAGGAAATGGCGGCAAACCTTTTTAGCCATTATTCGGCTAAGGTTATTTCCTCATCAAATCCCACAACTTCATCCATCTTACTGCTGTTGTTTGTAGTTTTTTTTCTTGACTTTACTGTATTTCTAGCCTAGATGCTCAACATCTCTGGGTACTACCAAGACTATCTAGCAAAGTAGAGAGTCATTTGGACATAGACAGAGCAACACCTGGAGAAGGATAAGGAGAAGTTGGCTTTAGCCACCCTCAAGGTTGGTGAGATGAAGATGATTTATGAGCTTGAGCTTGCTGAATTAATGGGCTTGATGACCAACCAGATCCTTGGTTTTGTAAAGGATTATGCTACCAGAATAAGGGATTTTGGTAGAACACCAAAGAAGTAGTGTGGCAAAGCTACTGAGGAGAGGAAGGCTAAAGAGAAACTTGAAGTTGAGGTTGCCAACTCTATAAAAGACAAGGAAGGCCTTGCCTCAACTCTTGACTAGGTGATAAAAAAAAAAATAATAAAGGCTTTTAAAGGCAATTATTCAAAGCTAGTGAAGGAGAAAGAAGCTGTCCAAGGTATTGCCATTGCAGGGTTTTAGGATGGGTTTTGCCTTTGCTACCATCAAATCCTAGAGAGAAATCCCAATCTCGATGTGTCCTACCTTAGTGCTTTTTTTAAGCTTGAAGGTAGCCACTCCTCTAAGTTTAAAAGGGAGTTTCTTAGCCCCACTCTTGTTATGGAGTTTGAAGAAGAAGAAGAGAAAAAAGATGAAGAGGATGGTGATATTTCTATGCTTCATCTCTAGGATTTATTTTTATGTATTTCCTCCTTTTGGCGATGTACCTTTAGATAATAAATCAACATTCGTAAAGTTATGTCTTGCATGTTTGTTAGTTTGTTTGAATTAGCTATTTTTGAGAATGAGGTGCTTTCAGATGATTTTGGATCCATTATTTTGCCGTTGTACCCTATTTGAAATTTTGAGATCTTAGAACTTCACATGATTACTTAGTGGTTTTTAAGATTGACTCTGTGTTTGAGTTTCATCTTTAGAAACTCAATCCAAAATCTTGCATCAAACTTCTTTTTGAGGTTTCCCCATTCATGACCTTGGCTTATTATTTAAGAGGGGGTGGCTTTTTCCCCCTCCTCTAGCTTAATTTTTTAGGCTAAGTTAAATTTAGATTCTACATGATTTGTAAAAACTTTTCACCAAGTGTTTAACATGAATCATTAGTTCATTCACTTTAGAAATTAGTTCATCAACCTGGGCATGCTTTCTTTTCTAGTACATGTTGGAAAGAGGGTTGCTAGCAACCTTCACTTCTTACCTTCTCCCCTCACCTTCTCTCTATCAAGATAACATGTGTCCATGCTTTTTAAAGTTTTGAAGTGATGCTGACTAGTTCTCTCAAATTTTTGCCCAATAAGAGCTAACATACACCGATGCTCCCTATTTTGTTTTATTTTGTAAATTAGAACCCTTGATTTTTAATTTTTAATTTTTTTTCTTATTTTTCAAATTCTTGTCTTCTTCTCTATCCTTTTTCTCTCTTGCTCCCCATATTTATCTGAATTCATTAGTTTCATTATCATAGAAATTGTTCAAGCTATAAACCCATATTCCTTATAATTTTATCTTTAAAAATTTCAAAGTGAGAAAAAAATGGATAAATTTTTGAAATAGAGAAATCAGACGAATCTTTTTTATCATAGATGAAGAACAAGATTGGGGATTAATTCCGGTACGAATGCTGGCAGTGGCGACTAAGAAAGTGAAGGAATCTTTTGTGACCGTCGACAACTTCCACAAGCTTTGCACCGGTGAGAAGGGAGTTGAGTGCAGCTGCATGATCCCAGAATTCATGTGCCCAGGCTGGGACTTCACTGCCATAGGTGGCACTAGTGGGAGTCGATCTAATGGAGAAAAGTTCGAGGATGAAAACTTCTAGATGAAGCACACAGGGCAGGGGTAGTGTCGATAGCCATAGCTTCGCTTCCAACTTTTTCCTCTCATTTTTCCTTGTTCAGAGTATCAAGTTGGTTGAACCAAAGACTTTACTGTCATAGATGGCACCAGCAGGGAGTCAATCTAATGGGGAGAAGTTTGCAGATAAAAACTTTGAGATGAAATGCACAGGGCCAGGGGTAATGTCGATAGCTATAGCTTTGCTTCTAACTTTTTCCTCTCCTTTTTCCTTGTTCGTAGTGTTAAGTCGGTTGAATTTTCCACACCTCTAATACTCTTTTACTTTGCTGTTTGGCTGATGATATGTGGTTTTCGTGAAAAAATGTCAGCTATCGGTTGGCATTGATGAGTCCTCCTATTGCGATGACAACTTAAAGGAGAACTCTGATGGAAGATTGCCAGAAATCAAGGCAAAGGAGTCAGGGAATGATGTCCTGATTGGTCCAATGTGATAATGATGTCCTAATTTAGTCCAATGTTAGAACCAGAAAGGTGTCATGATGAAAATACTAGTCAAGATCATGAAGCTTCATCTCTGTGTTGTCATAGTAGTATTTTGCCTTTCAGCAATTTCATTTTCGACAATGCTGGCGAGTTTCTAGCATGACTTGTGCAATGGAGAAAAGAGGAGTCGATTTGCACAAAAAAGTAAAAGAGGACCAACAATTCATTATTACCCTTTTATCATGTAGAAATTTAAAAAGGGCTAGTTGGCAATGTAGTTGATACTTTCTTGTGTGGGACACATGTCATTTTAATAGAGAGAAGGTAAGAGGTGAAGGTAAAAACATGAAGCTCCCTATCATTGGTTTTCTGGAAAAAGGATATGGTACTTCAACTTGATATTTTGGGCTATAATGTATCCCAAATCTTTCTACCTTAGTCATATAGCCAAAACACTAAACTCTTTGGAGATATGCTTAGACATAGTACTTTTTAAGACTGTCTATGTGCCAAGTGTTTTTCAAGTCTACTCCAAGACCATCTTGGAGTTTCCAAACTCCTGGTCTCTTTACTCTGTAACAAGGTAATGTACTTCCCAATTCAACTGAAGTGCCCCATTTGTGGGCCTTTGAGCTTCAAGTTCAGCTGTTACTAGGAAAAGCTCCTTAAACTTTATATTTTTTGGTTTCACCTTCAGGTTTGCCAATGCAGTGACCTTTTCTTGGGAAGTATTTCTTTTTAGTTTAGCAGTTTCCCAATGTCTATCAATCATATCCAACTTGTTTTTAAGCCCAATTTCATTCTTTTGTTAATTGTAGATCTGTACTTTCATTGAAGGGTTCTTTACCTTGATAACAACTTCTGTCCCATAAGCAAAGGAAAAAGGGGCTTCTTTTGTTGGCTTTCACGACATTGTTCGGTAACACCATAGTACACTTTGTAGTTCTCTGGGCCACTTTCCCTTAACTCTGCCTAACTTTTTTTTTCATTCCCTCATTCAAAGTTCAGTTAAACTCCTTTAATTGCCTATTACTTTGTGGGTGTGCTATAGGAGTAAAATGGATTTTGATCATGAGATCATTAGCAAACTCTTGAAATCCTTTGTCAACAAATTATGTTACGTTGTCTGTGACCAACACCTTCAACAACCCAAATCTGCAAATGATGTTCTTCCAGATAAACTTCTAGATTTCTTTAGCTGATATATGTGCTAGTAGTTCAGCCTTAATGCATTTTGTGGAGTAGTCAATAGCTATTACATAGTACTTCAGCCTTACGGGGGCTATGAGGAGAGGTCCGATGAGATCAATTCCCCATATAGCAAATGAGCATGGGTAGCTCACTGAGTTTACTACTTTAGATGGTACTCATTGTATTCAGGGTATGTCTTTAGCATTTGTCACAAAACCTAACAAATCTTTGTGTGTCCTTCCTAAGAGCTGACCAGAAGTACCCATGACGAAGGATCATTTTGATGAGGCCATTAGTGCTGATGTGAGATCCATATATTCCCTTGTGGACTTCGTGATAACAATATTGTACACGTCTTATTCTCTGATGCATTTTTACAAGGGACTTGAGTATCTTTGTCTGTATAATTCATCATTGATGAGGAAGTAACTTTTGGCCCTTTTTTTTTTTTTTTTTTTACTTTTGTGGCCTTATGGGGATCTTCGAGTAATGATCCCTTCGCTAAGAAGTTCCACGATAGCACCCACCATCATTTGTTGATATGCATAATGTAGAGATCATTGATGCTTTAGTTTTCTAAGATGACCTTGTATTTGATTAATTTTGCTAAGGTATTAGCTTTTGTGTTTTCCTTTCTTAGAACCTTTTATATTTGTACTTGGTCAATCTTTTACTTTAATTCCTTTACTAGGTTAAAGTATTTCTTTAACTTTGTCTCCTTAACATTGTATTCTCTTTTTAACTAGCAGACTGATAGCTGTTAGTTACTGCATGATCAGATGACTTTGATGCCAACATCCCATGCTAGCTTTAGTTGAATGATTAAGGTTTCGTATTTTGCAATGTTGTTTGTCAAGAAAAAAAATTAAATTTAAATGATTTCAAGTTTTCCATCCACTTGGGGCTTTAGAGGGCAATCTTGGCATCTTGATGGTTGGCACTGGAGGCATCATTGACAAAAAGAGTCCATTTTGGCTCTTCATTCTTAAGAACTAATATCATTTCCTCGACATTTTCTAGTATTTCAGCTATAAAATTAGCCAAGGCTTATGCCTTGATTGCTTTTCTCAGCTTAAAGATGATGTTGTACTCCCTAAGCTCGAGCACCATTTGGATAATTTTCCCAAGTAATATACCCTTTTCATGGCATCTCTCAAAGGGAGGCTGGTTTTTGTAAGATAAGGTAGTTGACTTCGACACCATGTAAGGATTTATTGACATAATATATAGGACACTACCGTCTATCATTTTCTTCATGCATCAAGATAGAACTTACAACTTTCTCATTTACAGAAAGATAAATTACTAGGTGATGCCCAGCGGCATCCTCATTGTATGACATGTTGGCCCGAAGGGAGGACTTCCGATGAGAAGATATATGCAAGACTTTGAAGAATAAAGGTTAGGAGCTCCTGAAGTGTGTTTCCGAGGGGGAGTCTCCGACGCCCAAGTCAGTTAACGGGAGGGAAGTTGTTTAAGAGCATTGAGTATAAAGAAGAGAGTCCCGTTGTTCTTACCAAGGGCCCTTCTAAGTATTTATGGGAGGTTGGAGGGAGGAGGTCATTTTACACAGCCCATCTAGATCAAGACACGTGTTCGGCTAGATATGGTCCGTACCTTCGGAGGCAGGTATCTCCAGCTGGCCGTAGGTCGTTTTGGCCAGAGGGTAGGGGCGTGTGCAGGGTCTCTTTATCAGAGGCTCCTTAACCATTTTTTTCATTTCTCTGTGAGACCCCTTCGGGGATGTGAGACCTTTTTCGAGCAGAGATTTATCCTCAAGGGCTACTGGGGAAGACCTTTCGGGAGAGTGGACCATTTTCATGAAACTATGTCCTCTGTTGAGGATGGTGGATCTACTTTTCCAAGGTTGGTAGTTTCTTAATCCAAGGGTGGCGTGGACACCTTTTTCCCAAAGTTGGTCATGTTACTTTCCCGGGGTGGTACGGATAATCCCCTGAGGTTGGGGGCTAAGGCGCTTCCGAGGGTAGTCCCAAGACGGTAGATTAAGAGGTGTTGAGGGTGATAACCCTTCAGCTATCACATGCCCCCCTCAGAGAAGCCGAAGTCGTGTCTTCGGCGTTAGTCATTTGGGAGTATGTAATAAGAAGCTGAAGTTATCCTTTGGCCAAGAGACCTTACTCTTGTTAGCTTTTCGGGCAAAGACCTCACTTTTTGCCGAAGTTGCATTCTCGGCGTTTTCGGAGGCTACTTATTTGCCTTATATTTTGAGCCTTGATGAAGATGTTGCTTCAAACCAGCTCCTTATATTTTGGCGAGTTCACACCTTTGGAATCCAATGAGCTATTTGATGTATTTAGTCCATATTCTCCATTTAGCCGAAGTTGCATCTTCGGAGATGAGGAGCTATAACCTCTTTAATGTTGTTTTTCCATTTTTGCTTTCTTGTCAGTGAACCGTCCTATCTTCTGACAGGGAAGTTGCGTCGCTTCGGATTAGGTAGGTATAGGCCTACTAGTGTCAGGAGGTGTGCCTTTGGTTTTCGTATTGTTCAACGCATGTCATTAGCTGATTGGCAATCCGTCGTGTTCGTTACATTGGTTGCGTCCCTTCACCTGCAAAGAGTCATTATGGCGATGCTTCACCTGCCTCCTTCGGTCTATATAAAGCCTTTTCCTTATGAGTTTCCACACTTCTTCAACTTTCATTTCCCTTACTCTCAAATTTCCTCTCACCTTCCATCTTTCTTTCATGGCGGTACGAACGGCGGAACGATTTCTGGTGAGGTTTGCGGCGTTTTTCGAAGTTCCCGTTTTCTTTCTGAATTAGGTGGGTTTATTTCTGAAGTAGTTGTTCTTCTTCTTCCTATTTCTCTTCTTACTATTAAGGTTAGGGTTCTTCTTTTTTGAACATGTCTTCTTCCCAAACAAAAGTTTGGTTAGTTCTCGAGAGTTGGCTTGCTATCAATTCTCATCTAAGTTGTGCCACTTCGGAGAAAGTGAAGAAGTGGTCAACCAATTTTTTCTTCCTTCCTATGCCACCACTAGGCTCCCTGGTCCCGGTATCCCTTGCTATGCTCCTCGAAAAAACGAGATCACTGTCATCAGAGCACAGGTGAAGGCAGGACTTTGGTATCTTCCTCCAAGGATGGTGAGCGACTTTTGCCAATTTCATGGCATAGCCATTAACCAACTGCCACCGAACTCTTATTCATACTTCAATGCCTTTCTCTGCATGTGTGGGGTCTTTAAAATAGAGCCCCACATCATTTTTTTCATGCAGTACTACAAGCTTTACTCCATTCTGAAGGGAGGGTTATACTTCTTGCTTCCTCAGGGATCAGGGAGCAAAAAATTCACCTTCACTTTCGGAACAAAGGATAGTTGGCGAGGGTGGTAGAAGAAGTACTTTTTTCTGAAGGTGGACGAGCAGTGGAAAAACATGCTAACCAAATGGGCTTCAGGGACCCTTGATATCGACATGATGGATCCGTCGAAGCTGTTTATCCTTGAACTTAAATCTCAGTTTGAGGAATTAGATACCTGTATTCGGGTGATAGCTGACTAGTTCGAAAAGGCTTCTTCTTTTCCACTGTACCCCTTCCTCATCATATGAAATTTTATGACTGAAAAGGTACTTCAGGAACTCGGTGTCATAAAAAAACATGTTACTGACTTGGACATGCCAAAACCAGCAGTGGACGGGAAGAAGTCCTGGCTTGTCAAGCTTCTTCGGAATGAACTCTCCTATTTGGAACTTGTAGAGAGTAAGCTCCTTTCCAATTTATTTTTTGGGATTTTTCCATACTTACATTGTTGTTTTTCTCCTTGCAGAGATGGGTGACAAGTCAGTAGCTTTTTATAAGAGTCTCTTCCTCAGTCAACCGAGAAGGGAGAACAGTAGAAGAAAAAAGCACTAAAGAGGAGGAAGGTGCCTGGTGGATCATCCTCAGCCCCGAGGTCGAAGAAGAATAAGGAGGACTCCCTCCCCCCTCCCCCTAAAGACCAAGTAGAGGGGCTCGATCGAACGCCCGTGCGTGCTGACCCACCCTCGAAGCCAGCCATCTACTCAATCCCTTTAAGTCCCGATGCTGCTGTCGAGACATTGGGCACTTCAGTGGGGGAGATTTCAGTCAGAAAAGCCCAAGAGAGGCGAAGAAGGAAGGACAAAGACATTCCCACCAAAGTGTTGGATGTCAGTGAGTCTGATGAGGGAGGCACTGAACTTCCACCAGGTTTGTCTCTTAACCATTCATCTATGAGTTGGGGATTTTTTGGTATTTTAAACCTTGTAGATGAATGGCTAAGAAATAATGTTATAACAGAATTTTGGGGCGACTTTGCAGAAGACAGGGCCCGATCGGTGTCGATGCAGGACCACCTTCGGTGGAGGACCATTCAGGATCCGAGGGAATCCTTCTGGTCGTTTACTGAGGACATGGACTTGTTTTCTGAAGACAGCCAGAAGGCGGCCTCTTAGATGCCGAGGGGCATTATGGCCAATGCCACCTTCCAAACCTTAACCGAAAAGTGTCCCAATGAGGAGCTCCTTGCCTCTCGTATAACTGAGCACGCTGCCCAGGTAAACCTTAGCCCTTAGGACTTAGAAATTTTTTTGAGTCTTTATCACTTGTGACCCACATTCGGAGTTCTATCTTTTCTTTTGCAGCTGCTGGTGTACAGTGGATACTTTCAGGCCTGGGCAGCCAAACAGTCTTCGGTCCGAGGTCAGTTGGAGGAGAACTTGGCGAAGGCCAAGCAATTGTTCGCAAGCTCAATTGTTAAGTACGGTGATGATGGCCGGAGTGCTATCGCCCTGACCACTGACTTCGGAGGGGGCCACACGCCTGACATATATGACATCGGAAGCCCCATCGTACCGACCTCGGAAAATTGCCATATCGCCTCTCCATCAGAGGACTAACGAACCGACTTCGGAAGAGTGGGTAACCCCGGAGAGACGGTATCACCCCGGGGATAGGTCCCTGTTTGTCCCCCTGAAAAGTAACGTCGGCCGAAGGGACCTCGGAGGAGCGATGGGTGACGCAAAGGAGTCTCTGACATGTTCGCCCGTACGCACTAGACGTTGACCTCAAGCATTCTGACAGGCCACTGTAGTCCGTGCTCTGGCACACTGAGACACGATTCTCGACAAATCACTGCCCGAGAAAGCCTGCATACGGCTGGCCCCTTTTTTCTGCTTAGAGGTACGGATGGCATCCGTCCATACACGTGTCACAATCAGAGGGGCTTACTTTCCCCTATTTACAGCAGGAAAGGCTCTTGAGAAAAGGAGAGATGAGACCTTTTGGAGGGCTCCAGAGTTCTAGCCTTCTATTTTCTCTCTAAACATGCCAGAAAAGCGCCTCCGGCGAGATTCTTCCCCTTATGTGCATGCCGGAGAAATACTCCCGGCAAGTCTATTTTGTGCTTACTCTTTGTCATTTAGAGGCACTGACTTGGGCGTCGGAGGCTCCTTCCCGGAAAACCACTCCGGGGACCTCCTAACCCCTGTTTTCTGTATGTTTCAGGCCGGACTACTTGGGGGCGTCCCCTTTTCAGGCTCTCTCCAGCACCGGAAACCCTTCACAGCCACCGCTATCCACTATCGGACGGCCACGCACGACATTCCTCAGGAGGTCCCTGCTACCCCCGTCGTGGAGCCACGGCGGGAACACAAACGATGGCGTACACGACGCCATCATTTGGCGCCGTCTGTGGGAACTTTTCCAGGCAGCCGTGGTCAAAAACTCAGGGTTCTAAGGACAAAAGGCTCCCTGAGGCCCTCGTCCGCGCTGGAGACTCGCCCGGCGGCCGAACAATTAAGGAACAGGGACTTCCCATCCCGGGGATGATCATCTTCCGGATATTGCCGTGGCTTTCCTGCATTTCCCACGCGTCGCCGTGGTCGAAATACTGCAGCGGATAGGCCAAAGATTTTCGTGTGCAAATATCGAGCCGATTTCTCCTCTCTCAATCCTTTCGACGAGGGGAGTAGGGGTGACCCAAGAGCTCAGGGGGAAACAAAGAGTAGTGGGATGAATACCTAAAGGACAAGGGGAGTAGGGGTGACCCAAGAGCTCAGGGGGAAACAAAGAGTAGTGGGATGAATACCCAAAGGACGTGCTTTCCTTCGAAACATGATGGACGGGAAAGGTAGATTCGGTGCCGTCCAGACCCCCCCGTCAAAAGAGTTCGGGCCAAAGAAAGGTTGCTGTTCCTCAGACAGCAACACCAAGCCCACTACCTTGAAAAGACGCCTACGCATTGATATTAAACAGGTAAAAGGCTATGATCCTACTCCAACGGACACACTACCATCGTCCAAAAAGGAGTCACCCTCGCGCGACGTCAGAGGGAATAGAGTAAACGGGCAAGTGCGCCGAACTCCAAAGATACTGCATCGCGCACAAGTCTAGAGGGGCAATATAACCCCAGGCATCAGCAGACTATTGCCGAAAGTCCAGAAACAGAAAAAGGGAAATCCAACGAAGACCGAGTATAGGCGAAAGCCAAAAGAAAGAACTCCCGGCCGAAGGAATCCCAGGCGCAAAAACACTGCGACACTGGAACCGTACCTCGGAGGCCCGAGGATGGGGAAGTCACCTGAGTTAGCATATTCGATTAACAAAGTGTTGAATCACCCAAGCCCGGCATTGCTGGGAACAAAAACCTGGGACAAGGGAAGGAAAAATGCCCTACAAAGAGGCATCTTCCAAAGATCCTGATGAAATGGCAAAAAGTACAGAAAATGTTCCGTATAGTCTTCCTTGATTGAAGAGGAACAACGTCGGAAGGGAAGCTCAGGCCCATTATAGAAAGGCATCGGTAGAAAGAGGTGCAGAACAACGCGCAAAAAGAGGTGTGAACAAATGCGTCCAAAAAGGACGAGAATGGCCAAAAAGAAAAAACGCACCAGCACCCGAAAGACTGCCTTCGGAATAAAATACCCGAAAGACTCCCGTCGGAGTGGGTAACCCCGAGATACTGCCCTTAGCCCTCGGCAAATACGGTTCACTGCCAACAACGCCTGAAGCAAAATGCTACGAGAAAATAGTAAATCACCTCGTTTGGGGGGACAAGATAAAACCCCTACTAATCAAGCAGGCAAAAGGCATACAAAAGCCTGCTTAAAGGAACATGATGCATGAAGATGGCATATTATTGCCGGCAGCATAACGGCTTCAGTCTTTAGACAAAGGAGGCCAAAAAGTTCGCCATTAAACTTCGGAGTGAAATGGCATTTCGGTTCACCAGCTTAGTTCTAAGGCAACAAGCAAGTGGAAACCCCGAAGTGGAGCCCCTGAATAGAAGTATGCACAAGGGACTATGGAAAGGTTGGGAGAAGCAGAGGGGAGAAGACCCAAAATGGCCGAGAAAATTCCTTGATAAAATTGGGAATTATCAGACAAACTTCCCGAAAAACCAAGGAGAAAAAACCTTCCTTACTCGCCTACAAAGACTAGTGCCCACTTGGAGCAATACAGCTACCAAGTGAAGCGCGAGTGATTCGGCGGAAAGAGGAAATAACCTCGGTTTAATAACTGAACTCGACCGATTAGCCAAACACCGAAAGAAGAACGAGCTTGGAAGGAATGCTTGGCAAAAGATTCTATATCCTCGAATTAGGGGAACGAGCTCGAGCCACTCCCTGGAGCATGAACGAGCTCAGGAGAGGTGCCTTCTCCGAAAAAGGCGGCCGTGGGCACAAAATTGCGCCAAACGCCAAAAGCAGATCTCGTTCTCCGAAAGGCCAAAAACCGAACCTCGAGAACTACCTCAGAGGAGAACTTCGGCCGCTAAGAAAGAGGACCTCGCTTCCCGGTTTAACGATTGAAATCAACCACCAAAAAGAGAACAAGCTCGGGAGGAATGCTCGGCAAAGAAAGAAATAGCCTCAAAATGGGGAACCAAACTCGAGCCACTCCCTGAAGCGTGAATGAGCTCTGGAGAAGTGTTTTCTCCGTAAAAGGTGGCCGTAGGCGCAAAAGTGCACTGAACGCCAAAAGGAGATCTCATTCTCCGAAGGGCCAAGACAGACCCCCGAGGACTATCTCAGGGGAGAACTTCGGCCACCAAAAAAAAAAAAAAAAGAACCTCGCTTGATTCAGGGCAAGGTCCGAAAGAGAGCATTATCAGCTTGGTAGCATCAAAGGGAGAAAATTGAAGAGTTCTATACTTAGAATTTTGTTCTATACTTAGAATTTTTAGGTAAACAGGCTGTACTTAGAGAAATTTCTCTTTTCTCCTACACAGGTTACCCGCCGAACAAGGCTGAAGCACCCATGCTCAAAGGCTACGTTATCCTTCTCTAAAGAGAAGGACGGCACGGCGTCCATCAAAGGCAATCTAGTGTTTGCCTGAAAAGTCTTTGATAGCCGAGAAAACGAGATCGGCCAGCAGAAAGGCTAGGGAATAGTTTCCCGAAATCCCCTAGCCAAAAGTAGCCAGGGCAACTGGAAAACAAAAAATTGCTCAAAGTGAAGAAATGAAGAAGAATCCATTAAAGAAGGTCTTTGATACAAGAAGAGCATGAAAACGAAAAACCCTAGGATATCTAAGGATCCCCAGTGACGCGAGAAGTTCCAGCTCCCGTGTCTCTAGCCGTCGCCTTCGGCGCAAGTAGAGGAACAGGTGGCAGGTTGAGGTGATAAGCTTTCGACCAAGTCCACCGAGGACCCTCGGGAATATCCAGGGCCGAAAGAAAGGAGGTCTCGAGGTCCGGGTATCGTTGCAAAAATTGATGGCGAGCTAGACAAAAGCCGTCCTGAAAGGACACCTTCGACATTTGGGCGGCTTTGTCTCGTTCTACGTCCAGCGAGTCCGCCTCATTCTCAAGAACAACAACCTTTTTCTTGAGACCCAGGATCTCCTCCTTAAGATCGGCAATCCTCCGCACCAATCCCTTCGCATTCCTCCTTTTCGCCACACTCATCCTCAGAAAATAAACCCTAGCTTGAAGAGCCACTTTTTCGGCAAGAGTTCTCTTCAGAAGGGCAGCTTCCTCTTCTTTCTCCTTCTGAATGGCCTCATTGGTCGAAGTCAAGCACACAGCCTCCTCGCCAAGGTCGTGCATTTTACGAGAAAATTCCTTCAAAAGGTCTGATTGGCCTATCAGGAATTCATCCCGGAGCAGAGACACCTTCTCCCTGGCTATGCGCCTTAACTCGACATTAGCTATGTCCGAGTTAATACAAAAGAGCCTGGCCTTCTCCAGTTCACTTTTAGCCCGAGCTCGGGCAGAAGACTGCTCCGCTGCCCAAACTCGGAGGTGCTCACTGTACCCCAAAAGCTGCAAAGGAGAAGGAGAAAATCCTCAGTAAAAGCAGCGTAAGGGAAGGCAGAACACTTGGGCAAGAGAGAGGAGGCCAAAAAGATCACCTGAGCGGCGCGCTCAGAAACTCTAGCGGCGAGGATGTCTCCAGAAGCGCACACCTCAGCAACCGCCTTAGAAGAAGCCTCGGTGAGAATACCCCTCGCCATCTGGGGAGCCATCTCTTGGCAATCCCCAGAGAACAAGTTCATGTCCTCCGTGAAGGCCCAAAACGGCTCCCTCGAAACTTGATCTTTTGGGAGAAGGGAGTCCCGAAGAGCCCTTCTTCGGGCATGATCAGGCATCCATACTGGGGCCGCTTGGTCCTCTACAAAACGGAGGGGCGTGAGTCAGAAAGAGCTCCTTGAAAACACAAGTTATAAGGGAGCAGGTGTCAAAAAAGGATTCGACACAAACCTGGCGCAACCCCGGTTGCCTCCTCCACAAAGGCTGGAATATGCTTGCCTTTATCCTTGTGGCGCCTCTCCAGCTTTTCAACAGAAGGACTCTTGGCCAAGGAGCCTCAAAGCTCCACCGACGAGGTAGGACTCGACGGAGTGAAAAGGGTGATTACACCGGTGGGCACCTCGGCTGCAGCAGTATCGGCCTCAGAAGATGTCGCAGCCACCCCGGAGGGGGCAGGGACCCTGGTGGATATCGGAGTAACATTAGCCATGGCGAAGGTTGCAGTAACGTCGGTGGAAGTGGCTACCGCATCTGTTGAAAGAGCAACCTTGGTTGAAGTAGCAATAACTTCATCAACCTCCACCACATCTTCCGAAGGTGGAGTAAAGGCTCTCTTCTTTGACTTCTTGGCCGAAGATGGCCCGCTCCCAGTAGACTTGCGTCTTTTGGAGCCACTTTTCTTTGCTTGTTCTCCCTTCTCTACCTGACCAAGGAAGAGACTCTTGTAGTAGGCGGCAGAATCGTCAGCCATCTCTGAAAAAGGGGGAAAAGCATCAGTATGAGTCCAAAAAGGGCCACTCAAGCTTAGGATGTGAGTCCAAAAATGGTTAGCCAGAAGAAGAGCTTCCGGGAAGAAAGGAAAACGTCAGCAAAAAAAAAAAAAAAATGACGACTTCGGGAAGCTGAGAAGTTAGCAGAAGTCGAACGATTCCCGAGGAAGGCACTCACGAAAAGCCTTGCCAAAGTCAGGATTCCTGGATGCCGTCATAAATAATGGCCGGAAATCGCTCCGCCGTGCAGACCGTCGCTGAAAGAGATGCCGTCGTAAATAATCACCGAAAATCGCTCCAACGTGCAGACCGTCGCTGAAAAAGATGAAAAAGGCGAGAGAAAGCGAGAGCAAGAGTAAGAGTGAAGAAAAAACAAATGAGAAGAAAGGCAAGGGGAAGCTTATATAGAGCAGGGAAGGGCAATTGAAAAGGCATCATAACTACTGCGTGGGAGCGAAACGTCACCATAATTACCCCTCCCGCGCAAAAAGACGTGCCATACCAATTGACGCTTGCCACGTGTCGACCATCACGAGAAACTAGGGCATGTTTTCTGACATCCCAAAGATTTGGGTGCATCCCCAGATTGACACGCCCAGTTTCAAGGCATGACAGTCCACTGATCTGAGACGGAAAAGACAAGATTGGAAATCTCGACGACACCGAAAGACAGGTATGCGACATCCGCCCGAGCAAACTACGCCCTTAAAATGGCGAAGTACCTTCCTTGCAAATGATATAAGCTGGATCCTCTGAAAGTGCTCCCGAAAGGGCTACAAGCCGAAGTCACACTTCAGCTTTCCGAAGGAGGGCATGTGATAGCCGAAGTGCTATCGCCCTGACCACTGACTTCGGAGGAGGGGGCCACACGCCTGACATATATGACCTCGGAAGCCCCATCGTACCGACCTCGGAAAATTGCCATATCGCCTCTCCATCAGAGGACGAACGAACCGACTTCGGAAGAGTGGGTAACCCCGGAGAGACGGTATCACCCCGGGGAGAGGTCCCTGTTCGTCCCCCTGAAAAGTAACGTCGGCCGAAGGGACCTCGGAGGAGCGATGGGTGACGCAAAGGAGTCTCTGACATGTTCGCCCGTACGCACTAGACGTTGACCTCAAGCATTCTGACAGGCCACTGTAGTCCGTGCTCTGGCACACTGAGACACGATTCTCGACAAATCACTGCCCGAGAAAGCCTGCATACGGCTGGCCCCTTTTTTCTGCTTAGAGGTACGGATGGCATCCGTCCATACACGTGTCACAATCAGAGGGGCTCATTTTCCCCTATTTACAGCAGGAAAGGCTCTTGAGAAAAAGGGGGGAACATGAGACCTTTTGGAGGGCTCCAGAGTTCTAGCCTTCTCTTTTCTCTCTAAACATGCCAGAAAAGCGCCTCCGGCGAGATTCTTCCCCTTATGTGCATGCAGGAGAAATACTCCCGGCAAGTCTATTTTGTGCTTACTCTTTGTCTTTTAGAGGCACTAACTTGGGCGTCGGAGGCTCCTCCCCGGAAAACCACTCCGGGGACCTCCTAACCCCTGTTTTCTGTATGTTTCAGGCCCGACTACTTGGGGGCGTCCCCTTTTCAGGCTCTCTCCAGCACCGGAAACCCTTCACGGCCACCGCTATCCACCATCGGATGGCCACGCACGACATTCCTCAGGAGGTCCCTGTTACCCCCGTCGTGGAGCCATGGCGGGAACACAAATGATGGCGTACATGACGCCATCAGGTGAGCTCAACAAAATTGCCAAGGAGGACTTGGCCAACCTTCGGCATGATGTGTTGAATAGCCAGAAGGGACTTGTTGAGGAGTTTTCCTCCAAAATCTCCGACCTCAGCGCGATGGTCATGAAGCTATCCTTGGAGGGTGAAGCCGTTCGAAAGCGAAAAGAAGATGCTATTGCTGATCTCACAGAGGGATTGGGGATTAACACTGATCTTCTTGCTGAGGTCGAGCAGCTGAAGAAGGAAAAGAAGAAGAAGAAGAAGAAACTGGAGAAGGAGGTTGAAGCGTTGAAGAAAGAGCTGGAGGACTTGAAGGCTAAAAAGGAAAAGTTTGATGAGGCAGCCAAGTCCTCTTTCCAAGACGGCTTTTGCCTCACCCTTCATCAAGTCCTTTCCCAGTACCTGGACCTCGACGTTTCCTTCTTAAGGGCCCTTGACATTCTCGAAGGTCCTTCTTCCCCTTGGTCGAGGATTGAGTATCTTAACCTTTCGACCCTTCCACCTTCGGCTGCCAATGATAAGGATGTCGAAGACGAGGACGGTGAGGGTGCTACTGCCAAGGAGCCTGATGATGTGCCCGATAACCAATAGAGCATTGCTTTTTTTTTTTTTTTGTACTTCATCAATGGAACTTAATGTAGCTTTCCTTTGTTTTTGCTGAAAATTTTGGCTAAGTCCACAATGAGTATGACTTCGGGCATATTTTCAACCTTTGATATTTAACCATTTTCGGCTATAAGCTCCTTCGGTGGTATATTATCTTTAAAAGATACTATTAAGGATTCACAACCTTAGTTTCTCCAAAGAATGGAATCAACCATATTTGATTCGCCACTCTTAAGGTCAGCCATCTTCTGTCAACCTTCTTTGGCTGACTTGCTTTGTGCAAAAATAGTTAAGTACTTTTGGGATCACCTATGTTCGGTCGACCACCTTCGATAAAACTTGCTTTGTGCAGATATGGTTTAGTACCTTTGGGATCACCTACATTCAATCAACCACCTTCAGTAAAACTTGTACAATACTACTCATGCATTTTCGAAAGCAATCACATTTGGTTCACCTCCTTCAGCATAGTCTACATAATTTTTCGCCTAAAATTTTTCTAAGTGTAGAATTTTTTCAAAGAATCTGAATGTCATGTGTTTTTCAATTCTTTTCCTTCAGTATTCCCGAGCTTATAGACTCCTAGCCGAACTTCCTTGAGGACTAAATAAAGTCCTTCCTAATTTCCTCGAAGTACACCGTGAGATGGTATTCAGGGTTCCAGTTCAGCTGTTTGGAAAACTAGGTCTCCTTTCTTGATCCCTTTAGGCTTGACATGCAAGTTTGTAGCGATGGCTGCCCTCTGTTGAAAAGCTTTTCTTCTGAGTTTGGCCATTTTTCTATGTTCATCAGTCATATCTAAGTTGGTCCTTAAACCAAGGTTGTTCCATTCTTTGTCGAACACCTGTATTCTGATAGATGGTTGCACGACATCGACAAGGAAAATGGCCTCAGTGCCAAAGACGAGTGAGAAAGTGTCTCACCTGTGGCCCTTCTGGGAGTTGTTCGGTAACTCTATAGCATGCTCGGGAGTTCTCTCGGCCATTTCCCCTTTGCCTCTTTCAACCTATTTTTCAGACCATCTTTTGTATTCCTATTAGACACTTCAACTTGTCTATTGCTCTGAGGGTGAGCAACTGGGGCGAAGTGCAACTTTATCCCGAGGCTGGTTGTGAATTCCTGAAATCCTTTATCATTGAACTGGGAACCATTATCAGCTACTATTACCCTCGGTACGCCGAATATGCATATTATGTTCTTTTAGACAAATCTCTATATGTCCTTTGCCGAGATTGCTGCCAGAGGCTTTGGCTCGATCCACTTAGTAAAATAGTCCACTGTGACTACGCAGAACTTCACTCTTCCTGGAGCCATTGGGAGAAGCCCGATGAGGTCAATTCCCTAAACAGTGAAGAGGCAAGGATAGCTTGCCGAAGTTATCACTTTTGAGGATATTCTCTAGATGGGTGCATATCATTGGCAACTGTCGCATTTTTTGATGAATTGCCTTGCATCTTTCCTTAAAGTAGGTCAGAAATATCCCTGCTGAAGTAGTACCCCAGCAAGGGTGTCAGTCCCAATGTGAGAGCCGCAAGCCTCATCGTGGACTTCTTTGAGAACTGTCTCATTGTCCTTTTCGTTAATACACGTTTGCAGTGGACTTGCGTAACCTTGTCGGTATAATTCTTCCTTGATCAGGAAGTATCTACCCAAGTGCTTCCGCACCTTAGCGGCTTCAAGAGGGTCTTTGGGAAATTTCAAAGTTGTGAGATATTTCTTGATATGATCCTTCCATCCTCTACCCGAGGTTGCTATAGACATTATTGCTAAGCTCGGTTGATCCAGCACTTCGATGGACTCCTTTGATTTGGCCAAAGTATCCGCTTCCATATTTTCTCATCAGGGTATATTTTTTATTTGCACTCCGTCGAATTCTTGGATAAGTCTTTTTACGAGGTCATGGTACTTTGCCAAGTTCAGGTTTTTTTTCCCATAGTCCACCGCCATCTGTCAGACCACTAGCTGAGAACACTGTGGGCCTTTAGATTTTTCACACTGACTCTTTTTGCCAATCGCAAGCCTGCTATGAGGGCTTCATATTCAGCAACATTATTGGTGACACTGAAACCGAACTTGATGGACTTTGAAGCTTCCATACCTTTGGGTCCCTACAGAACTACTCTGGCTCTTTGATGTTCAGAACTGGAGGCGCCATCTACGAAGAATGTTCACTCAGGTTCATCACTTCCGGGGTCCCCAGGAGTATATTCTGTTCTTGGAACTTTGGCGATGAAATCTGCCAATGCTTGGGCCTTTATTGCCATTCTTGGTTCATAGGTGATGTTGTATTCACAAGCTTGATATGCCACTTTGATAATCTTCTAGAGTGATCTACCTCCCTCATGATATCCCTAAAAGGTAAGTTACTTTGAACAGTGATAGGATGTCCTTGGAAGTAAGGTTGCAGCTGTTAGTGTTGTGCCCAAAAGCCAATCATGAGATGATTGTATTTTTGCACATTGAGTCATGATATTTTATTAAGGCATTAATCCAGAAATTATGTTTGTTGTTTTGTTCCTGCGTAACTTAACAAACATAATTGTAACCCTAGAATAAAAGTCCCTGGTCTAGTATTATTGTGGAGCGGGTTGCAATAATACATAACGAATAGCATATGTGGAGACTAATATGAGATATGTAGTCTACATATGGGTACAAGTTAGAGAACTTGTGTACTGGACCGACCCACCATGAGAACACTACATGGATCGTTATATGAGTGTCATAAGTGATTCCCATAGTGATCAGGGTATATGTAGTCCTTCGGCCTAAGATCATCAAGGTTCCCTTCATGTGAGTCTCATACTTTGATACTTTCCTTTGTTGCTCGTAACTGAGTGAACTTGAAGGAGGTCATTGGGTATGTCACATATCATGCGGAGGGATTTGTATGATCAAGATGGGATTTGTCCCTCCTATGTAACGGGAGCGATATCTTGGGGCCCCTTGATAGAGTGAGACTTAGAAATGCATGGCCATGCTCGGATGAGTTGATATGCGATATCAATGTCATCAGTTTAAGTTAGTCTACTCGGTAATCAAGAAACCAAAGATTGGGCTATACGAGAGTGACACATTCCATGTCTCGTGCTTAGTCTTGATATCTTGGACAAAGGGACAATGGCATATATCGGTGATGATCATAAAGGTATAGTTGAATCATCGACAATCTTGTCACTTGGGTAGCAATGATGTGTTGCTAGACACCGCTCATTGCTTATGATCATAAATTTAATTTTTGATCATTGCCAACGTGATAAGAGCCTATTGGGTCGCACACATAGAGCAATTTGGATCATTAGAGTACATGGGCTAATTATTTGGGTTATGGTTTCACTTTAATTTCGTATTAATAATGGGCCCAAAAGTTGAGCCAGTATTAAGCCCGAAATTAAATCCTAATTGGATTAGGGCTTTGAAACCTATTAGGCTTGGAAGTTGAGTCTCACTATAAATACAACTTTTAAGTGAGAAATTCGCAGGTCTCCTTGCCCTAGCCTCCCAAAAGGACAGTCGCACTCTTCTCTTGCAATTCCTTGGAGGACGCAAGCTAGCACTGCGAGCGCAAGAGAAACGCATCTGCCGGGACGTGGTGGAAGCGTGGTGATCCCGAGAGGCTCGTGTGGATACCATAGAGAGCTTGAACACGTCAACTGTTCAGGTTTTGTGATTCGACTCTACAGTTGAGTGAGAGATCTCAACCGAAAATTAGGTATGAAAATTTTCGAACACCCGGTTTACCCCGTTTCACTTGGATCCTGGAGGGTTTCGGTTAAATTCCGCTGCGCTGTTTGGCTCCCGAAACCCAACAGCAGCTTCTTGCTTGCCAACACTAGGGCATAGATGGCCTTCTACAGAAGAGGGTACCTAACTTCGGCACCGTGCAAGGACTTGATCACATAGTATACAGGCCATGGCTTTCATCCCTCTTCCCTTACAAGGACCGAACTTACTGCCTTTTTGGTGATGGCGAGGAAAAAGATGAGAGGTTCTCCTTCCCGTGGTTGCCGAAGTGTCGGCAGACGGGTTAAGTAGCTCTTGAGTTCAACCCATGCTTTTTGGCAATCTTCGTTCCAAGGGTGTTCCTCGGGACCGAAGTTACTTTCATTTTTTGCTGCTTTGGTAAGCACTTTAAACAATGGTCGGCACGGTCCCCGTATCTAGAGATGAATCTACTAAGGGCTGTAATTCTTCCCGTAAGCCTTTGCCTATCCTTGGTCATCGTGGGAGTTCAGAATCCTAGCAAAGCCTTAACCTTTTCTGGGTTGGCATCGATACCTCTTTCGGATACCATAAACCTGAGGAATTTGCCAGCAGTTACCTCGAACACACACTTCTCGGGGTTAAGACGGATTCTGAATTCCTGAAGTTGGTGGAACGTTTCCTTCAAGTCTATGATATGACTATTAGGCTGCTTGCTCTTAACTATCATATCGTCGACATATACTTCCATATTTCTCCTAATTTGGGAGCTGAGTACCCTGTTCATCAGCCTCTAGTATGTTGCTCATGTATTTTTAAGGCTGAAGGACATTCTGACGTAACAATAGGTTCCAACTTCGGTAATGAAGGCTGTTTTTTACTCATATTCGGGATTCATCCGAATTTGGTGATATCCACTAAAGGCGTCAAGAAAGCTAAACAAACCATATTCGGCAGTGGAATCCACCAATTGGTCTATTGGTGGTAAAGGATACGAGTCCTTAGGATAGGCGTCGTTTACGTTTCGGAAGTTGATATATATTCAGAGTTTATCACTCCGTTCCTTTGTAGCAACAACAACATTGCTGAGCCATTCGGGGTACTTGACTTTCCTTATTATGCCTGCCTCCATTAACCATTGGACTTTGGTTTTAATGAAATTGTTCTTATGTGCCAAGAGGCTACACTTTTTTTGTCGAATAAGCTTTACATCCGGGTATACTTTAAGACAGTGCTGAATTATATCAGGGTCCACCCTGGGAATATCTTTCGGAGAGTAGGCAAATAGATCTTTTGTTCATTAATAGAAGAGATACAAGTTTTTTCTTGTCACCTTCGGCTAGTTTTTTTTCCCCACTTGGGTATTTTGGCCCAGGACAAGTTCTACATCCTCTGTTTCTATTTTTTCCAGCTCACTTTTTTCCTCTTCTTTTGCATCTTCGCTGGTGGTGCTCTTCTCTCTTGTAGTCTATGTATGAACTTTCATTGGGCTCTATCTTGCCTTAACAAAGACTTTCCTTACTTTGGTCTGATTGACGAATATTTCCGCATCCCCTTCCTTCATGCCGAATGTGATCGTTAGGTATTTCACATCTGTCCGAATGTGAAGATTACCCTGTGTCTACATTCCAAGGATGGCGTTGTATAAAGAAGGGACATCTATGATGATGAACCTCATCATGGTGGAACCAAAGAGCTCTTCCTTGGTTTGAACCAAGGTTCTCTTTAGCGTTACGGGTAGATCGATCCACCCAAGTACTGGGAGCTTCGAGGGACGTATGCTGAATGTAAGAGAGGTGATGGGTTTAAGGTCACTCGTAGAGATGCCCAAGTTCGGCAAGGGATGGGAGAACAAAATGTTGGCTTTTGACCCATCATCAATGAGCACCCTCTTGACGTCCCAAGTCCCTATCCTTGCCAGGATTAGGAGAGGGTCGTCGTGTGGAAACTTCATGGTAGACTCATCCTTCTGAACCAGCTTGTTCGATGTTTTGTTGAATTCCATCATTCAGATTTCCTGGACTTTCCTTTTCTTGTCAGTCGAGGGTATTCTAGTGGTGATTGTTTAGACTACTCCTGCCAAAGGTGGTGGGTGTTTTCTGGGACTTCGGTTCTAATGTCGGTCGGAATCATAGTCCTCATCCTTCCATTTTCTTTCTTCTTCCCTCATTTCTCGGGCTTTGGCCGATGGCATTTGTAGGTAGCGTTGAAGTTGCCCCTACTTGATTAAAGATTAAATGTACTTCCTCAGCTAGAAGCAATCCTTGGCATTGTGCCTGTGGTCTCATTGAAATTGACAAAACTTCTTCATGTTCTTTTTCTTGTCCGAGGTCATGGCCTTTGGACATTGGATCGAGGTTTCTTGCCTTTCCATGGCCATCAGTATGTTCGTTCTTGTAGTGTTTAGCGGAGTGAATGATACCGGCCTCTTCATTCTTTGTTTCTGAGGTCTGCCCCGCCCTCGGTGGGGTTCTGAGGTTGGTGACTCTGACCCTCGGCATGATTATGGTCAGACTTCGACCCACCCATCCTCAGTTCTTCAGCTATCATGTGTTACTCTGCCCTTCGGTAGAATTCTCCGAGGGTGTCAGGTGGGTCTTTGGGGAACTTATAGAAGGGCTGTGAGTCCCTCTTAAGTCCCCTGATCATGGCAAGGATGAGGATTTCAGGGCGAAAGTTGGGCACATTTAGGGCTTCTTGGTTGAACCTCTTAACATAGTCTCGAATGGTCTTCCCATTCTTTTGGGCTATGTCAAACATTTGGATGGGCATTTTCGCCGTCGGTCTGCTTTTGATGAACTGTTGGATGAATGCAGTGGATAACTCTTGGAAACCCATTATGGTTTCGGGAGCTAGGAGTTATACCACGCAGTTGCCGGCCTTGACAAAATTACTTCGAAACACTTGTAGAGGGTGGTGTCATCAGTACCATGCAACACCATGCTATGCATTTATTATTTCAGGTGAGCTTTGGGCTCGCTACGTCCATCATGCGTTTCCAGGCATGGTACTCAGAAATCACTTGCCATTGGTGCCTCTACTACCGTGCGGATGAAGGGTGACTCCTCTCCCATAAAGGTATCTGATAGCCTTGACCAGATAGGCTTTCGAGAGACCTACTTTTATACCTTTTATAACCTCTTTAGGATCTACTCCATGAGGACGGTAGTGCCATCCTCTCCTCGTTGCCTGGTAGTCACCGACAACGAAGAGTGATGTCTTCTTTTCGGCAAGTAACTTCATTAGTGGGGGGACTAGAACTTCCCATTAGGGGATGGATTTTGCCAGTGGAAGGTTTTGGGCTCTTTTGACACCGTTCCATTAGTGTGACATCCTTTGGATGGTATGTTCTCCATTGAGGACTCATCATGAGAACCTCCGCTTCCAGAGCTCCAGCGAGGTGACCTAAGGCTCTTCTCCTGACGGATATTAGGAAGTCTCCGATGTAGGTTGTTCAGTTGCTGCTTGAGCTTTCGGTGCAGATTGAGACCTCGGGAGTCTCTTGTCGTTTGAACGTCGGGTTTCAACAACAGCAACTTAGGAATGGATTCCCACAGACAGCACCAAATGATGCCCAGTGGCATCCTCGTTGTATGACATGTTGGCCTGAAGGGAGGACTTCCGATGAGAAGATATCTACAAGACTTTGAACAAGGTGGGTTAGGAGCTCCTCCGAGTGTGTTTTCAGGGGGGAGGGGAGGGAGCTTCAGACGCCCAAGTCAGTTAACGGGAGAGAAGTTATTTAAGAGTAGAGAGTATAAAGAAGAGAGTCCCGTTGTTCTTACCAAGGACCCTTCTAAGTATTTATAGGTCAGTGGAGGAAGGAAGCCGTTTTACACAGCTTATCCAGATCATGACATGTGTTCGGCTAGATCTGGTCTGTACCTTTGGAGGCAGGTATCTCCAGGTGGCCGTAAGCCATTCTGGCCAGTGGGTAAGGACATGTGCAAGGTCTCTTTGTTAGAGGTTCTTTAACCATTTTTGTAGTTCTCTGTGAAACCCTTCGGGCAGAGATTTATGCTCGAGGGCTATTGGGGAAGACCTTTCGGGAGAGCGGACCATCTTCGGGAAACTATGTCCTTTATCGAGGACGATGGATCTACTTTTCCAAGGTTGGTAGTTTCCTAATCCGAGGGTGGTGTGGACACATTTTTCCCAAATTTGATCATGTTACCTTCCCGGGGTGGTATGGAGAATCCCTCGAGGTTGAGGGCTAAAACGCTTCCAAAGGTAGTCCCAAGACCGCAGATTAGGAGGTCTTGAGGGCGATAGCCCTTTGGTTATCACTAGGGGCTCTCCTTCCTTTAGCTGTTACAATGTCAGGAGTTTAGCAAGATATTCTTTCAACCTTCCTAGGCTTGCTAACATTCTTCATTCTAAGACGGCTGATTTTCACCTACTTCAGCACCTATTTTTGTTTCCTTGGTTAGGATTTTGAAGAATGAGTGACACCAATTGCTATAGCAGGAGATGAAATGACTGAGCATCGTTATTCTCCTAATGAGTCTTTGCATGTTTTTTATGGTCTTTAGGGTGTAAGAGTCAAGGAACCTCTTGATTTTTTTTTCTGGATTTCATCTATTCCTGTTTTAGAAATCATGAAGTTGAGGAACTTGCCTACTTTTACATCAAACACGAACTTTTCAGGGTTTAGTTGTATGTAGAATTTCCATAGTTGTGGA
Organism: Aquilaria sinensis; assembly: GCA_005392925.1. Lineage (NCBI taxonomy): Eukaryota > Viridiplantae > Streptophyta > Magnoliopsida > Malvales > Thymelaeaceae > Aquilaria > Aquilaria sinensis. The sequence continues at coordinate 158,300 of SMDT01003217.1, read as the reverse complement.
AAGTTCTCCCTTAGATCGTCAATGTTATCTCAAGGGTGTCTACTTTTGACAATCATATCATTGACGTAAACCTCTATATTCCTCCCAATTTATTTGGTAAATACCTTGTCTATCAGGCACTGGCGTGTTACTCTCCTATTTTCAGACCAAAAGGTATTCGTATGTAACAAAGCATTCGTTCATCAGTTATGAAGAATGTCTTTTCTTCATCCACCAGGTTCATTCATATTTGATGTTACTTATTGAATGCATCCAAAAGACTTAACATCTTGTATTCAATTGTTGAATCCACGAGATGGTTAATCAAAGGCAAAAGATAGGAGTCCTTAGGGCAAGCTTTATTGACCTTGATGAATTTGATGGACATCCGGAGTTTCTTACTCTCTTCTTCTGTGGTGATCACCACATTGCTCAGCCAATACAGGTACTTAATCTCCCTTATCACGTGCCTCTAAAAGTCATTGAACTTCTTATTTTATGAAAGCTCTTTTATGGGGTGATGTTTAATTTTTTTAGTGAATCGGACAAGCATCAAGATTTACTCTTGGTTGTGTTGTATGATGCTGGAATGATCCTCATACATATCATTCAATGAATGAGTGAAAAAGTTCATATTTGAGATTAAGAAAGATGTTATCCTGGGCCTTTTATCTTCAAGCATGTTTTTTTCTGATTTTAGTGTGCCATCTAGGGATTAATTCCAGGTTCTTGACTTCTACTTCATCGCATGAGCTTTCCTTGTTCTCTATAGATGACACTAATGGTTCATTTGTTTGGGTAGTTAATTTTGTATTTGTGGTGCCCATGTTGTTTTTTTCCTGGTGTTCATTGAGCCTTTGTGAATATCTTTCTTGTTTCAGCTTGGTTGGTATAGATATGTGCATCTTTTTCTTCAGTGACAAACATTACCATTAAATTAGTGGTGCCCATTCTTAGATGAAAGTTTGTCTAAATTCATCTGCCAATGATGTTGTAAGGATATGACACATCCATTACAACAAATCTTAATGTTTGTATGCATAAAGTTCAATACCGTTAGTTACTGAACTTTCCTGTAACAATAAGGGGAGGTCAATCCAATTGAGGACAAGCAATTCACCCAAACTTGTATGTAGGCGATGCCATCAGTCTGAGCTTGTCCAAAGGAATATGTAAGTTTTCATGTGAATGTGTGAATAAAATGTTAGTATTTGTGCCATTATCACACATAACCTTCTTTATGTTCCATTCTCTGATTTAGGCTGTGATCAGGAAGGGATCATTGTGCCAGAATTTAACATTCAATCCATCACCCCTTATTAGTTCACTTTCTAGATTGCTAAATTCCATAAATGCAATATGCACATTTTTTCTTTTTCCTCTCTGCCAATGGGAAGCTTGTGGTTATAGTATGGATAGTCTTGAACGAATGAGAGGATTAATATTTTTCCCCGTCATTGGTTGCCACATCGGCGTAGCTCACTGTCGAGCTGTTTCTGGCGGACTCAAAATGTTTGTCATGATGCTCTAGTTATGTGGACCATAGATCACTCGGTGTATAGATGTTGATTGTCGCTTGAATGAATGGAGATTTACCGTCCAATAATGTCTTTAAATATCAAAACTGATATGGCCACATATTCACCTATCTTACTTCACCCATGGACCACTTGACGGATCTATCCACGAGGTAAGGGCCATCATCTTGCTTGATGGTAAGCACCTAGTTCATGTGAATATTATTGTCATCCCAGAGAGTGACTTCTAGGATGTAAGGGAAGGATCTTGTGCTCAAAAGGTCCGAGAGAGGATTCACAAAGGAGCAATGTTTTAAGGGAACACCCCTTAGTCATTGACCAAAAGGACAACATGTTGCGAGGAGTTTTTCCATCGGGGGCTATTTCTAGGCGAAGGTAGTCAGACCCAGGTGGAAATACCACTGCCATGTAGCTCCTACAGTGTTAGAGTGCTAAAGATTGCCTAGAGATTCTTTAGCTATGATGAACATTAATTTGTCTTTCGTGATGAGAGTGTTGCCAAGGGGAGTTAGGCATGCTCCCACATAGAGGTCGACAAGCCTCTTATCTTCAAGTTTTTGAGCAGTTATCACAGTAACTTGTGGTTAGGTTCCCACAAATGGCTCTATTTTATATATATGTTCCTTTCCAGACTACATAAACATTCTAGTGTTGCTACAATAGTTGTGTGAAAAGAGCCTGAAATATCAGTAGAAGAAGGGGCTGTAGGGATCCTTGAAAGTTTTCTAGAGAGGGAACCTTTAACGATCAAGTCAGATGGGATTTTCTGGAGAGGAGCAAGAATGAAGTATGAACAGGAGAATTGTGTGTGTTACCTTGCGAGTGAGGGTTGTATCCCATTTATAAGGCTAGGGTTGGATATCCTTATCTAGTCTATGAAGTTAGGTAGGACAAGTGTCTAATTGAATCCTTATTTTAAAGGGCCATACTAGGATATCGTCTTGCCTAGGTTATTCTGGCGCCTGCCATTTCGCTACCTTGTTTGGCACTTTGGAAGGTAGTTAATTTTGTAATTTAGGTAGTGACTTTGGAGGTTACTCTCTAGGGTATCAAACTGTGTTTACTTTGGATGATGTTGGTGACACATCTGGCAAGACATCTAAAGTTTTTCATCCAGGACACCCCTTTTAATGAAGTGCCTCGAATATTCCATTGGTCTTTGTCTACCTTAGGTGCTCTTCAGAGAAGTACTTCTGCTCTGTCTAAAGCCATTCTTGAGATGATCGTCCAAGGTTACTTTTCATTAGGATTTGTACTTAGGTCTATAAGAAGAAGGCCAACAAAGGGAAGAAGGCTAAGGGTTAAAAAAGGCTTGGGATCGCCATACCTACCACAGTCCTAACAAAGCCATATAGGAGTGGTGTAATTGTGCATAGTGGCCTCCCTCTCTGAGGCCAGAGCCTACTGTTCAGACCTTTGGTCATCCTCTAGTGATCCCTGTCAGGCCAAGTGTTCCTGGCCCTACTCAAGCCATTGCCATAAGTTCTACTACTCAGATGGCTACTATAACTCCCTTCGTTCATTGTTCTATTCCTTTACTAGCCTCGATGAGTCATAATTCTTGAAGGTGAAAGAGGAAGCTCTTTGCATCCACTTCCTCAGACAAGGGCTCAAGAGACAAGGTGGAGGTTGATATTATGGCTGTAATGGATAAGCTATTCAGGTTTGAGGTTAGCGTTACTGCTATGAAGTAGAGGGCATTTGGGCTTGAGGTCCTTTCACCTTCTCATTCTTAAATCCTAGCAGTAACAACAGAGGCTTGGGGGAAGATGTTCTTACCTTTTCCAAGGCAACTACAGAGGTGGCACTTACTCCAGCAAGGGTTAAAAGCCACTGAGATGGTTTCCTTCCCGTTAGGGAAGAAGGTTACTAAGGTGACCTCCCTTTTACCAATGATGGAGGCTTCAACCATTGCTGGGGCCACTATTGGAGTGCCTCATAAACTCAAACTTTTTCTTTCATTAGAGGTTGCTACGGAATCAACCGTAGACACTTCTATAGATAATAGAACTTCTTGGTAGCTACACCTTCCTTGGGTTTTCTCCATTTTATAGTTTAATATTTAAATTTTCCTTTATTCTGATGCCCTACTGTCATTGCCTAGGTTTCATGAGTAGATTGGGCGAGTGTCTTCTTTGAGAGAATAGAAAGACACCATAGTTATAGCCAGGAGGTATGTGCTTCATGAAGCCCTTTTTCAATGTTCATTTTGACATGAATATCTTTTCATCCCACAGGCAAGTAGGCATGGCTGAGCAATTTTGCTGTGCTATCTTAACATATGGGAGCCTTCAATATAGTGGAAACTGGTCACGAATTCCAAAGATTGTTTCAACTAACTCAGGGTGGACCTTACTCAGGTATAGTCTTTTTACTCCTTCCACACTTCTGAGGTCTTCCAAGTCTGGCACTTTGTCATAACTTTTCTGTTCATTTAGGCAACCTTCTTTTAACTCCTCGAAGCAACTCTTCTTGAGAGACAGCATGCTAAGCAAGAGTTTGTCCATCGAGTGTTGATGGGGATAAATTCCTACTATCAACAAATATGTGTGCACAACCATCTTCCGAGCTTTCTATTAAGAGTGCTTTCAAATGGGCCTGGTCTTCATGGGAGGTGGAGCAAGTCAAGCTCAAAAGGTCACAAGCATGTGACCTAGGCTCGAGGTCCACAAGGGTGAAGGTTTGAACGCTTATAGTCAGGGCATTTGTAATGTCTGATGCCCAGTGGCGAATCTAGAATTTTTATAAAAGGGGGTCCGTTCGTATATATGCATTTGTGTGTGAATATATATATATATATACACACACACACACTTTAATTTTGACATCTTTTTTTTTTCTTTCTTGGTCAAGCGACTAGAAAAACATATAAACTATGAAGAATATGAGTGAAATATTAATGTTATACAGAATGCAAGAGACAAAAATCTCATTGTAGCCCTTACATATATCTTCTACTTAGTTTATTAACTTTATCTTTGTGCCCGATTAGTTTCATAAATTTTCCTATATTTGAATTAGAAAAAAATAGCAAAAAAAGTTCAATGCCTAAATAGAAAAATGTGTGAAAGTTAAATGCCAGATAGGATTTTTTTCATTGTTCTAATTGTTAGCAAAGAGAAGAAACTTATTTGTTTTCTAACTTTCTTCAGGTAAGAGGGGCATATTATATTTTGTTTCAATAGATATCATTAAAATTATGGGGGTCCATTAAAAAATTTAAAAATGTCCAATTATTTAACTATGCATCTCTTATCAATATTTTTTTAGAAAAAGGGTTCATGGACCCCATATTATCTATTTACATTTGCCATTGCCGATGCCAAATATGAGGGCGATGCACTGACCAAGACTTAAGCTTCCTCAGCAAACTTTTTGTTCCACCCGTTCTTATTGAAAAGTGGTGTCAGGAGTCGTCTGTAGAGGCCTCGGTGAGTTGGCTTTGCTTGAAAGATAGGGTAACTAGTATTGCCCTAATCAACAGGGAAGGATGGATGGAACATGAGAACTGGATCAAGTAATAGGGTGATTTGAAAGCAGGCACTTTCATCCTGTGCGGCATGTGAGCTCAGCTTAAAGCCCAAGTATACACAGTGAAAAAAAACACAGGTTCCACAACCCCAAGGTGCAAAAGAATCCATAACTAATGCACTGTTGCCCACATCCCTACCAAATAAGCAAAAATTGACAAAGAAAAAAGTGGGTGAAAATTCGAGAAGCAGGTAGTTATAGCCAAAAAACACTAGCCCCTGTTGGACAAACTGCATCATTCTCCCAAAAGGAGAACAATAGGCTCTAAACATAAAAAAAAGGGGGATGGAATGGAAGTAGCAGCCAGCATGTCATACTAAAAAGGCTTCATGTCATGATATCACTAAAACTCCCATCTAGCATTAACTGACACTCGCGAATAACTCATAGTACTATTTTGTTAAACTAGGGAGTCAAAATATTACCAGTATGCAACATAGAGTTAGGGGATAAGTTCTAATGTACATCGCCCAGAAAAGCCAGCAATTTAGTGCATGCCAACTTTATAGAGAAGGCAACCTCAGACGAAGATGCGCATATAGTCAGGAGAGTATGACCCCTTGTACAAAAGTCCAAAAAACTTTGAGTCAGACATACACTGGCTTTATAGCTAGGACAAAAATTGCCAACAGACACAAGCAGGCCAGACAGTATGATGTAGCATAAGGCCTTTAGAAACCATAAGGTTGGGCAAATACCAGCTTCATGGCCAAGGCAATCTCCGACCAAGAAACGAAATAAACCCGAAAAGCTTGTCCAATGAGATAATCAGCAGAACATCAAGAAGAAACCACCTGGGGTAAGTATATATATTCTGCACTGAGGGCGGAGGACAGGAAAACCTGCTAGGCCCTAAAACAGCTAACCAAAAAGGCCTAAGAAGCTAACTCCGAAATTAGCAAAGGAAGTTGGCATAAAAATGAATGAGGTTGGTAGTATTACCTCGCTGATAATTCTAATAGCCAAATGGGGAAAATATGGAGTCAAACAGCTAGAAATATAGCAAAATTATGGAATTCGAAACCATGTTGATGAAAAGTTTGACCTTGGAAAGGTGGAAAGCAACCCTCAGTAGTGAAAATGGAAGTTGGACAACATGTCCATGGAGGTGCATGAGGAAAAAGAAATGAGGAAATCCTCTCAGTCAAAGTGGACGGGAAGAAGCCGAATAAGCCCCCTCCTTGAAACAAAGGGAAGGGGTAAGAGCCCAAATTGGGCTAGAAATGTCGGTGTTTGGACACCTTGTGAAAGTATTTTTGTAAAGGGTGAAGTGTTCTCATAAAGGAGAAAAAAAAGATTGTTATTTTATAGTATTTTCATAATATAAAATTAGAATTTTTCCCAAATTTATTCTATTCTAGAAATGATTTTTTGATCCTCCAAGTAAACCGCCAATGATAGGGTTTTACAAAAGATGCTAACGAAGTGCCAAAGGTAAAGGTTTACACATACTTGGTACTAGGAATGAAATTTTACATATAATCTAGAATAAGGCAATAATGAAATTTCACAAAGATAACAGAACAACATTATAGGGCACTCAGAATAATGGTGGGATGCCACCATCAAGAAGTAACTAAAGTGTAAACTCGACATATGCACCTAAAAAACTGAGTTAAATATCCAAAAACCTATCGAGCTTGGTGAATGCAAGGGCTTAGAAATCACATGCAGGACGATAGATACTCAGGTGAAATTGGCACTCAAAAAATTATAACAGGATCCAAAAATAACCAAGATAAAATACTTCCTGAATGTAGGAGTAACTTAGGAAAACGAGGAAGAATAGGGATTATAAGACTGACTAATAGTTAATCCCAGTAACAGCCACAAAGAAAGTTAGCAAAAAAATAATAAAAACATACTATCACTAAAAAATATTGGCAAAAAGAAACAATAAATGGTTGTTAATATTGCCAAGATAAAACTATAATAGGAAATATTCTGAGTAAAATTCACTCGGTAGAAAAAAATTTCCGTGTATAACAATGGCAGTACATCTATACTGCAAAGAGGGAAGAATAGTCATTATTAATCTGTAGATTATACAATCTTTTATAGAGAATACTATTAAATTTCTAGAAAGCTAAAGGATATCCACTGAGCCACCATTATCTCCCAGGGAGGACGGCACTATAATATCTTCTCTTAATACTTGAGCAATATCGTTGACTGCTTGCTCAATCTCCTCATTGCAATACTTTTCCTTGATCTCGGGGATCAGTTGTGCAACCTCAATACAAGTCCTCGTTTGTTCTTCCTCAAGGTGTGCATCCTTGCTTCCATGGCCTGACTAGAATTGCTGGCTTGGGAGTAGTTAACCTAAAAAGGAATGGCCTTAAGAGGGTAGGCTATTCCTCGGTCCATTGAGAAACAACCTTGGTTCCAATAGAAATAGGCCGTGTTAACACTGGGTAGGGGCAACCACAATTGCATTGCTGGGGGTAATCTATCCTTGGGTCACCATAGGTGAATCATCCCTAACACTACCAAGGGTGAAGCAAACTCACCAGGGCCTCCAACGAACTCATTTGGGCACTACTTTTCAATAGGCATTGGCAGAGCGAAGCCCTTGCTAAGGAAGCTCAAGTCCAAGTCATGGTGTCGGCCTAGTATTTGGTACGAGGCGTTATAAATGCCCCCTCTGCAGGCATTCATGCTACGGCTCTCCAAGACCGAAGTCCAAATTATTTTAGTAAGTTTAAGTATAATTTTCCATCCTTTAAAACTCCATATTTTATCCAAGTATTGATTTAAGTCGGTTCAAGTGGCAAAAAAGAAGGTAATTTTAGTCATTTGAGCAAAGTAAGGCCAAGAATGGCAAAAATATCATTTTACTGTAAAACCCATTTTAGTGTCATAAATAAGATTAGATCAAGTAAAATGAAGTCTAATGGTGACTTTAGTTCAAATTTTTATTTGTGAAAGAATAGCTAAACAGCTTTGAGGCCAAGGGACTTACAGACAATTCAGAGACATTAACATGATATATTATTGCATTTTTCTTATTTTTTTGGGTTAAAGTGTTGAGTGTATTGGGCCCCACCCACTGATCTGATGTTAACACCTTGAAACTTGCAACTATTGGTGGTGTTAACCCTGTCGATTGATGCTGCTTAGATCGAGGAAATCTATGTCCTTCTAATCAATTCATCGCCATCCTTTTTCAACCCTACCACCATAGTCTACGACATTTTTAAGCAATGTGTCGCCATCCATTTCCTTCCTATTCTATCTCAATCACTTCCTCCGGTAACCCATTTTTGTAAATGTGAGGTAAAACTTCCAGATAGCCTCCCAAAAGACGATTCTCCAGAGCTCCGATGAATTCCTCAACATAGGCACCATTATCGATCTCCGCATCTTCTTGCCACCAACCAAAATAGCAGCAAAAATCCTAATCTAGGCATGGAAAAAGTCCTTATCTTTGTCACTAAATGGCTTTCCTTGTCTGCAGTCCAATGATTTGAACTTCCAAATAGTTCATAAAGTAACTCATTAAAGAGAAAAAAAGAAGCAACGTTGCCATAGCAAAATCACATCAATTTCCATTGCCCAATAGGCTTGGATTTCAAAAGGAGAAATGATAAGCTTGGACTTTTAGTGGTAGGAGCAGTGATGCTACAACAATCAAGCTTGGATAAAAAAATTGCTTAAAGGCGCAAAAATGAGGTAGAAATGTGCAAAAGAAGGTTAATAGAGAGATAGCAATCTGGCAAGCTCGATGAAGTTGATCATAAAAATAAAAAATGAAAACGGAATCAAACAAAGAAATTTTGGGGTAGCACAAATAGAAAACTTGCTTAGCTTTTAATGATGCCAAACCCAAGGTGGAAAGTAGTGGATAAAGATAATGTGAAATAGTTGAAATACTGATAAAGCACAAACTTGCATTGGGGGAAACAACTAAGAAGTGTAAGGATGCTTTGTTTGGTCTCAACAATGGGGTAAGAAATCTAGCCTTATTTCTAGATTTTATTGCTCAAATTGAACATTAATTAAGTGATATTGATGCTTGGTAATCCATTTGATAGCCTAAGAGCACGGATACATTGAATTTAAGAAGTTTTGCTTGCAAGGAATTGTTGTGCATATGGATGTTCTTGGTTTGTGATCTTATTTAAGGTAAGATAGTTTTAGGTTTTCAAGGTTTGATTGATGCATTTACATGTTGTATGGCATATTTTGAAGTGTTGGAAGTAGTTGCTAAGTGGATTGGTCAAGGAAAAAGCGTAAAGAGGGCAAATTGAGCACTAAGTGAATGAGTAGGGGTGCCTAGAATCTGCCCTAGGCTGTGGCACCAAGCTTGGTACTACAGCACTAGGGGGCACAAATTTGGATAGCTTCAAATGGCCTATGGTGCCATACTTGGTGCTGCTGTGCCATGCCACTTAAGTCAGAGTTAGGGGCCAATGGGAAACCTCAATGCTTCAATTATGATGCCTTGACCATTTTAAGATATTTGTGACCTTTAAATGGGTCTTGAAACCACTCATAAGTTACTTAAAATTCATATGTTAAGAAACTTAAAGAGGTGGACAAGAAGTGGCCTAAGGGTCAAGTAAGTTAAGGGGTCCTTAGGTAAGGATTAGGGTGTTGAGTGGTTACGGAAGGTCTTGGACCTTAAGAGTGCCCTAGCTAAGCTACCAAACTTAGTACAAAAGCACCAAGTTTAAGAAGAAATCCTACACAATATGATAAAAGAAAGTGAAGAAAAAGGCATGCAAAGCTTGTTATGGCAAGGACAAAGTTTTTGCAAAGAATAGGACTAGGTTAAGGTAGGTTCAAACAATATAACCTTTTTGAGTGGCCATTATATATGACCTTAGGATGTTTAAGCTCGTGTTAAGTTGCATATATTTATTTTATGTATGGGTTTCAAGATTTTATTGTAGATTAATAAGTAAAACATCTCTTATTGAGAATCACTGTATTTTTACTCTTTTACTTTCATACTATGCAGATATGTTTGTTTATTGGTTTGACACTAAGTTGTTGGGTGTATGTTTTGATTTTTTGTAGGTACAAGTTATTTGAATCTAAATTTGATTCTATGTTTTGTGGTTAGTCATGGTATGTGCTAACTAAAGTTATTTTATGGCTCTGGCAGTGGCCAAACAAAAGAAGAGCATGAGGACAATATGGAGCTCTCTACACTTGGGCAAGGAGGTCAAATTGGAGTATGGTTGTTGATCTCAGATGGTTAGTATCCTATACTTAAGTATACTAGTTTATGGATCATAATAATGACAAGTGTTTAGAGAATACTTTCAAGTGTGTGACAATCATATTCATTGTCTTTGGATTTACACAAGTTTAATTGTTGTATTGAGTCATTGCTTGAAATTTAACATAAATTATTGTTTTATTGACTTTGCTTATGGTTTCCTTCATTGTCTTTAAATGCCCAGGCTAGCTAGTGTTTTGTTTTAATGCTTGATTTAATGAATTACAAGCAATGACATAACCAATATCAGTTAAGAGTAGGATCACCATAATCCCAATTGTTTAAGTGATCCTAGGCAATGTCCTTGATAGTGGTATGGTTGGATCTTGTAAGTGTTTTACTAAAGTCTAAGTGTCTGAGATCAAAGTGAAGGACTATGTATAAGTTGTTTTTAATATTATTTTTTATGTAGGTTGTAAAAATGTAGATAGTATATTTTGTTGCTGGTAAGAATTGGCTTATGATGTCTTCTGGCTTTGTTTCCAGGACATCAGTGAACAAAAGAGTGCATATTACTACAAACTCTTATAAGGGTCCAAGTGACCCTGTGATGGGGGAGTAACCCTAGGATGAGTAAGATGAGAGTCGTAAGCAACTCAAGAACCAAGGGTTTAGAGAAGTTAACAAGTTAATAATAAGGGTTAAAGGTCATGGTGTTGGAGGGTAAACTTGAACATTAAGCCTAAGGAATTTAACCTCAAGAGCATCATGGAAGTTTTGCCTACCATGATGAGGAACATAGTTACTTCATAGAAGTTAAGTCAAGTTATGCTTTCACTATGAGAAAAGTAAAGTAGCTTTTAGATTAAGAGCATGTCAGAAGTAAATTTGTAAGCAAGCTCCAAAGGAGGGAAGTTGAAAGTTAAGTTTGAGGGTTAGAGGTCAAGGTGTACTAAGTACTATGGTGCACCAAGGCCAAGTAGAGCATTATTATTACCTAAGGGAAAAAAGGTTACCTATATCATGATCTTAGGTATTAAGGGGTACGGGCTAGGGGCACTCTAATTTTGTGAAGATCGAGCCAACAGTAAGACTGCCCCTAAAATGGGATTAAGGTCTGAACACTAGCTTGGGCAATGAATTGTTGAGAGTAAAGCACCAAAAACACTTCCATTAAGGAGTTGGAAATTAAAGTGTATTAGGCTTCATTAGTACATATAAGTGTGGCACTTTTTTGTGCTCAAGCTACCTTAAGTGTACACAATAATTATGAGCTAAGTTGTTGGAACAGCCAAATGAATTCGTTGTGATTTTTGTTCACATGTTTGATGGTCATAGGAGTATGTAAAGGTGCATAGGTGAAGGAAAGCACACAAGTGAGGTGCCTAAGTGTCCAAAGTATGCCTATAAGTAGAGGTACATGTGCTTAAGAGAGTTTTATGAGCATAAGTGGCCATTAGACCTAACTATACCTAAGTGTACACCATATGTGTGGGTACTACTTTGTGAGTACCAAAGATAAGAGGTGCCTAAGTTTAGGGGAAGGTAGGTTATGCTGCCCGTGCAAGGCTACAAAGGCACCAAGGGGCTGTAGGACATGTTTGGCACAAATGGTCCACCTACTGCCATTGAGAGCAACAGTAGATTGCATAACTAAATTGTTCTAATTATGAGCATTTTGGGCACTAGGGGATGATCTTAAGGGTTATTGAGAGACCAAAGAATATGGGTAGAAATCCTAAAATGCTTAGATGTTGAGGAAGTACCCTAATGGTGTAAGGCTATGGCACTAAGGTGCATGGTTCACATCTAGGCAGCAGCTTAGAGTTTGAATAAACTACTATTACTTGTAAGGTTTGGAGGGCTAAGGAATCATTCTAAGGGTCCCTAAGAGGTTAAAAATGGTGGGAAAAAAAATCCCCAAAAGCCCAGATTTAGCAAGAGACTAAAAATGACCTAATATTCTTGAAGAAAGCCAAAACTTGGTGAAGTGTATGGATGTCCTGAGCCCTAAGGGTTAAGGGTTAAATGCAAGGGACTCAAGGCATAAGAGAGCCCTATAACAAGTAAGAATAATGGTTAGGTGTTGACCAAGTTATATTAGTATCCTAAAGATGCCCAAGTGAAGCGAACCTACGGTACACATAAGAGAGCTTTAACGCAGGAGTTTCAATACAAAGGTTTTGTTAAATGTTTCATGAGTTATGAAGAGTTATTATTTAACACTCCAAGATTGACCTTGTACACTAGATTAAAGGGTAAGTAAGTGAGCTAAGTACTCACTATGAGTAAGAAGAAATTGCTATAAAAAAACACCAAGTCTAAGAAGTACAAAAAATGAGCTACGACCTATGACGCACAAGAATGTAGTATAAGTGGACTATAAAGGTTCTTAGGAAGGGATTCCTAGGGTCGCTAGTATACCTCACAATAGGAAATTCTCAGGTTGAATAAGAATGGTTAGTAGAAGTTCATGCAGCCTATGTGACCAAGTTGGGGTTATGAGTAACCTAAGTTGCTTGAAAAGAGTTAAATGTGCCTTAAGGTGGTAACTCTAGTCAAAAGGTTCAAGGTCATTAAGGCTGAAGTTTCCTTGTAACCTAGGAAGGCTTGAAAAGCTAGATGGCTTGTATTGGACCCTTTGTTCTAAAGGGTAAGTAAGGTATTTTGTTACCTAAAAGTCCAAGAAAAAGTTTTTTAGGTGACAGGACTCTTGGGTAGCAAAGTGGCCAAGAAAAGGTAAAAGATCCCAAGAGGAGAAATGGCTTGGTAAGCCAAAGGAGTTGGAGACACAGAATCTATTATAGAAGTTAACTTTCTATATAAATAAGTTAAAGGTCTTAAGTACCAAATGTGAGTATATTTGAAGGGAGGGAGACCTCGATAGGAAAGAAGAGTTTGGTATTCAAACAAGTTATCCTAGATCTTAAGAAAAAGTAATTTATTTAATTTGGGGTATGCTTAGACTAAGGAAGTGCAAGAAAGAGCATGGAAGAGTGTGAGCTATGAGGCTCAAGAATCTAGTACTGGGTGGACTTTAAAAGGTGCTTAGAAGAGGGATCTTTGTGGTCCAAGTTGTGCCAAACTATTGTGGAGTTTTAGTGAAATAAGGCTCCAAGGAAAGTGTCTGTGAACACTAATGAAGGATTATAAATCTTATTCAATCATTGGTGCAAAATGTGGAATATGGGTATGTAGGATACATTGAGTAACTAAGGTAGCTTTATGTAAGGGTTGATTGCACTAAGAAGTGATTCAAACATGTGCACAAGTGTGAAGGACATGAAGTATTGATATCAGTAGTTCCCAAGTCTAGCATAGAGAATCATAAGTACAATAAGGCCTAAGTGTGTATGATTCACGTGGGTGGTACTAAAAAAGGCTAAATAACAAGCTTTGATCTAATAGATCGAGGGAAATTAGGAAATGATTCCTAAAGGTTCTTAGAGGACCAAAAAAGGTTAAATAGAATTCTAAGTAAGCAAATGCTAAGGTTCTTAAGAAAGACTCTTTTATTGAAAGGACCAAAATGGTCAAGTAGACTCCTAAGTAAAGAATTGATTCTCAAATAGATGTTAAGGGTGCTTTAGATGCTAAAAGCTAAGTGTTGGCTAAATGGCTTGTGATTAGCCAAAAGCCTTTGGCATGCCAGGGATTACTTAGAGGAGTCAAGAAATACATTTCTGGTTAGTATGATGACACTGCCGTCTTTGGCCCATGCCCAAGAAGCCTGTGAGAACTAGTCTTATGGTGGTTGCAAGTAGCTAATTGTATATGTGCATGGGTTAAAATTCTGTGATACTAGTTGATTAACCTAGAATATGCAAAATGCATGCTCTTTATGCTTTGACTTGGATTAGCAAAATTCCATAAATAATGGCTTGGCCAAGACATTACCAAAGAAAACAAGTTCAAATAGCCAAAGCATACAAAATCAACATTTATGTGAGTTTACTACACATAACAATTGTGTGGGAGCATTCATACATAAAGTAGACTAATGGCCTCACCTAAGAGCAACCCTAGAGTCTAGGACTCCTTAAAACATAGACAATGAAGGCAACTAAGAGTACTATATATACAAGCCTCAATTGAGATCTTCTTGAACTAACTCCCACCTTGGATGCAAGTCCCAAGGGTGAGTCACAAAAGTCCTTGTCCAAGTGCTGCTAGGCTCTGTGGCCAAAGGAAGACTATAATTAGTATTGTTACTTGACTAACAAGTTACCCCAAGTAAACTAGAATCATAAAGATTCCCAAATGAAATACCTGTAACAAAAGCAAATTACTGCAATAGCCCTCAGTAGTTACCTGGCCCAACAACTTCAGAATTTGCACAACATAACTAGGGAGTGAGAATTCAGAAATTTTCAGTAAGGGTCTTCACTGTACCTGCAAGAAAATTAATAAAGACTCCACATATGAGAACATATGTAACCAGCTATGAGCTCATATAGCTTGAAGGTCTAATATATGCATATACCTAGGTCCCTTAGGGCATCTATTTTTTCTAGTCCTTGAGCTACAAGGCATTGCCTTATTCTCTAGCAAGCTTAGCTTTTCAGCCTAACTAGTGATAAATCACCAATTGAACCTTTCCCGTTTATGTTGTACAGGGGCATTTTGGTGGGACTATTGTACACTAGGTGCGCTAATGTTTCATCTTGCAACTTTGTGGCTAACGGCACGGCTAAGTCACCAAGGGTTCTAAACCTTTCACCCAAGCTAGTGATACCTAGTTGTGATCCTTTGTAAACTAGTTCTCTTGCTTATGGTAGAAGTAACCATAAAACTTCACAAAACTCAAGAAAACTCTTGGGTCTCAAAGGACTTTTGAAAGTCTCGGAGTACTCCCGAAATGCTTAGACCCCACGGTATCCTAAGAACCCCCTTAGGTTTCCCCTTAACCTTCCTAACAAAAACTGGAAATCTTAGCCATTATGCCTTAAGTGACGCATCGCCATAGTTGGTAACGATCTACCAATTTTTGTGGTAATGGCGACGCATCGTGGGTACTGGCAACAATTGGCGACGTGTCACCAATACCCGCGACAACCCAGAAAATTTTCAGTTTTGCTGGTATGAACTTTGGACACTTTCCAAACATATCAAACATGCATGGATAGCCTCCAAACTTCAAATACATGTAAAACATGTTGCATAGATCACAACCAACTATCCCAAGCTAATCTATGATGCATTATAATATCATTCCAATCATCACAAACCTCATAGTCCACCATGATCCAACCTTGCCCACTAACTAATGCTATTGCTAGAACTACTACAATTCATCAAGCAAACTCATTCCAATAGCATTAATTGAACTCGAAAACACAACTCCCTTACCTCAACTCCAAGTAACAAGCAAAAATTATGCAACTCTTTTGCATCAACCAAGTTTCACAAACTCCAACCTAAGTTCCAAGCAAATATGGGCGCAAAACATCAAGTTACTAACTTTTAACCAAAACTCAAGCTCCCAATCAAGTAATAAACATGAGACCAATCAAGAACATAATGATTAACTCGCATAAAAAATAGGGGTTGGTGGAGAACTTGGTTCCAAGCTTCAAAACCATAATTTTATGCTTGAAATGAGCTTCTAATGGCCTATATACTTATGGTGGCTTCTCTTTTCACTAAAAACTCTTGATTCTGGGCTCCAATGGATGAAAAAATGATGGTGTGAAGGATGAACTTGGGTTATGGAAGCCATCCCACACCTTACCATCTTATAAACCAAGTTTAAAACCCAAGCCACCAAAGTATTAGACATGGAACACTTAAACCTCCTTGTTTTGGTAATCTTAGTCATTCTTGGTCAATTTTTTGTTTATTTCAACTAAGTTTCAGTTAAAGTTAAAATTTAGGTTATAAAAACTCATTTTAACCAGTTGGACCTCAGCCCGACTTGTCAGGATGCAAAATTATCATTCTGCCCCCGAACCTCATTTAGTGCCTTAACCTTCTCGAAACTTAGTGAACTTTGCTAAATTTTCCTATTCTTGCTATGTAAACTTGAATTAAGGTTCCAAACTTGATTTAGAGCACTTTACCTTCCTGGGGCATGCTTTCCACTAGAAGGGCCACAACATACGAGGTATACCCAAGGGCACCTAAAAGTTAAAGGGGATGACCATATGAATTATGTGTAGGGTTTCAGGAGCCAAGCAAGTACAGTGGAATATAGCGGAAACCCTCTAGGATCCAAGTGAAACGAAGTAAATCAGGTGCTCAAAATTTTATATCTAGTTTGGTTGAGATCCTTCACCCAACTATTGAGTGGAATCACAAAACTTGAATAGTTGACATGTTCAAGCTCTTTATGGTATCCACACGAGCCTCTCGGGATCACCACACCTCCACCACATCCTGGTATATGCATTCTTCTTACGCTCGCAGTGCTAGCTTGCGTCTTCCAAAGAATGGCAAGAAAAGAGTGCGGCCGGAACTCACAGAACTCTACTGATTCATCCTTAAAGAGGCTAGGGCAAGGGCTGTGAATTTCTCACTATATGATGTATTTATAGTCAGACTCAACTCCGAAGCCTAATGGGTTTTAAGGCCCTAACTAATTAGGCTTTAATTTTGGGCCCAATAATGACTTAACCTTTGGGCAAATCATTAATACGAAATTATCATGAAACCAAGACCAAGAAATTCGGCCCATGCATTCAAATAATCCAATTGGCTTTATGTGTGTAACCCAATAGCCTTCTATCACATGGCAATGATCATAAATCACATTTATGATCATAAACAATGAGCGGTGTCTAGCAACACATCATTGTTACCCAAGTGACAAGGTTGTCGGTGATTCGACTAAACTTTTATGATCATTATCCATATATGCCATTGTCCCTTTGTCCAAGATATCAAGACAAAGCATGATAGATGGAATGTGTCACTCTCATATAGCCCGATCTACAGTTTCTTGATTACCGAATAGACTAACTTAAACTGATGATATTGATATCATATATCAACTTATCCGAGCATGGCCATGCATTTTCTTAGTCTTATTCTATTAAGGGGCCCAAATATGTCACTCTTATTACATAGGAAGGATAAATCCCATCTTGATCATACAAGACCTTCCACATGATATGTGGCATATCCAATGACCTCCTTGAATTTCACTCAGTTACAAGCAACAAAGGGAAGTATCAAAGTATATGACTCACATATAGGGAACCTTGATGACCTTAAGTCAAAGGACTACATATATGCGATCACTATGAGAACCACCTATGGCACTCATATAACGATCCATGTAGCATTCTCATGGTGGGTCAGTCTAGTATATGAGTTCTCCAACTTGTACCCATATGTAGACTACATATCTTATATTAGTCTCCATATATGCTACTATTTATGTATTATTGCAACCAATTTCATGATAATACTAGACTAGTGACATTTAAGAATATCATTATTCTAGGATTATAATTATGTTTATTACGTTACACAAAAACAAAACAACAAACATAATTATTGGATTAATGCCTTAAACAAATATCATGCCTTAATGTACAAAATACAATCATTTCATGACTGGCTTTTGGGCACAATACTAACAATCTCCCACTTGCACTAGAGCCAATAATCTCTTTATCTAATACCGATAGACCTAGAATGGCTATCATGCTTTTACTACGTAAGGGGTTTTGTTAGCGGATCAGCAATGTTGCTGTCTGTCGAAGTCCTGCATATCCTCACATTAGCCCTTTCGATGATCTTCCTAATGACATGATAGTATCAGAGTATATGTTTAAATCACTGGTGAGATCGAGGTTTCTTAGCCTATGCGATTGCTCCATTGTTGTCACAATAAAGCTCTATCGGTTCAACAATGCTTGGAACCACTCTAAGTTATGTGATGAACTTCTTGATGTAAATTGCCTCTTTCGCAGCATTAAAGGCAGAAATTTACTCATTTTCTGTTGTAGAGTTGGCTACTGTTTCTTACTTTGAACTCTTCTAGCTCACAGCACCACCACCAATGCAAAACACATAACCGGATTGTGATTTGAAATCATCCTTATCGGATTGGAAGCTAGCATCGGTGTAACCCCTTATAATGAGCTCATCTTCATCTCCAAAGACCAAGAATGTGTGCTTAGTCCTTCTTAAGTATTTAAGGATGTTCTTAACAGCTATCCAATGACTCTCACCGGGGTTTGATTGGTACCTGCTCGTTATGCTTAAGGCATACGAGACATCGGGAGGAGTACATATCATGGCATACATGATAGATCCAATTGCTGAGGCATATGGAATCTTACTCATGCACTCTCTTTCCTGAGGTGTACTTGGACACCGTGATCTAGAAAGAGTTATACCATGTGACATGGGCAAGAGTCCTTTCTTGGAGTCTTGCATGCTAAACCTCTTTAGCACCTTTTCAATGTATGTACTTTGACTTAGCTCGAGCAATTTTCTAGATCTATCTCTATAGATCTTGATGCCTAACACATAGGCTGCTTCCAAGTTCTTCATAGAGAAACATTTCCTTAGCCAAGTCTTTACAGATTGCAGCTTAGGAATGTCATTCCCAATGAGTAGTATGTCATCTACATACAACACCAAGATAACAATAATGCTTCCACTAACCTTCTTGTAGACACAAGGTTTATCTTAATTTTTGATAAAAACCAAACTCTTTGATTTCATGAAAATGAAGATTTCAACTTTGAGAAGCTTGCTTCAGTCCATAAATTGACCTTTTCAACTTGCACACTTTATTGGCATTCTCAAGAGTGACAAAACCCTCAGGCTGTGTCATGTACACATCCTTAAGTAGCTTTCCATTAAGGAAAATAGTTTTGACATCCATTTGCCATATCTCATAATCATAGTGTGTAGCAATAGCCAATAAAATTCAGATGGATTTAAGCATGGCAATTGGTGAAAAAGTTTCATCACAGTCAATGCCATGAATTTGCTTGAAACCTTTTACAACCAAACATCCTTTAAAGGTAATCACATTACCATCCATGTCAGTTTTCTTCTTGAAAACCCATTTGCACCCCATAGGTTTTACCCCTTCAGGTGGATCAACCAATACTTGGTTTTCATGCATATATTCCATCTCAGACTTCATGGCCTCTAGCCATTTCTCAAAGTCAGGCCCCAACATAGCTTGTTGGTAGGTTGTGTGCTCATCTTGATCTATGAGCATCACATCGCCAGTGTGAGTCACGAGAAATCCATATGTCTCGGGATCACGCTGAATCCAACCAGACCTACGTGGGCTCTATGCTATAGGAACTGACTCCTGAATCATAAGATCTTGTGGTGTATGTTCAGGTTCCGTTTTAGGTTCGATGTCCCTTTGTTGTTCTTGAATTTTTTAAGTTCTACTTTCCTCCTACTGGTTCCTTTGGAGATAAAGTCTTTCTCTAAAAAGACACTTATTCGAGCAACAAGCACTTTTTACGCAGAAGGATTGTAGAAACAGTAACTATTTGTTTCTTTGTGATACCTAACAAAGAGGCATTTATGAGATTTGGGTCCTAGCTTGTTAGAGGACTGACATTTCACATAAGCGTCACAGCCCCAAATCTTCATAAAAAATAGACTGGGATGCCTCCCACTCCATATTTCATATGGTGTCTTTTGAACCGATTTAGATGGAACTCGGTTTAGTGTAAAGCTGTTTTACCTAGAGCATGTCCTCAAAAGGAGTTTGGAAGGTCAGCTTGACTCATCATAGATCAAACCATGTCTAACAGAGTTTGATTTCTCCTTTCAGATACACCATTTCATTGAGGTGTACCAGGTGGAGTGAGTTGTGATACTATACCACACTCTTTTAGATAGTCAAGGAATTCTCGATCCAAGTATTATCTACTTCGATCTAATTGAAGTACTTTGATACTCTTCTTGAGTTGATTCTTTACTTCATTCTTGAATTCTTTGAACTTTTCAAAGGATTCTGACTTGTGTCTCATGAGATACAAATAGCCACATCTACCAAAGTCATCAATAAAGTTAATGAAGTATTAGAAACCTCCTCTAGCATGTGTAGACATAGAGGCACATACATCACTATGTATGAGTCCTAATAAGTCATTAGCCCTTTCACTTTGCCTAGTGAAAGGGGTTTTGGTCATTTTGCCCAATAAACATGACTTATATGTCTTATGTGATTCAAAATCAAATGAGTCCAAGAGTCCATCCTTATGGAGCTTGGAAATACGGGTCTCATTTGTATGACCCAGACAATAGTGCCAAAGATAGGTCGAGTTCGAATCATTCAATCTGACCTTCTTGGTATTTACGTTATAGATTGGATTTTTGAGTTCTAGAACATACGATCCATTGCTAAGTCGAGCACTACCATAAAAGATTTCATTCAAATAAATAGAACAACATTTGTCCTTTATTATAAATGAAAAACCTTTCTTGTCCAAACAAGAAACAGAAATCAAATTTATACTAATAGTAGGCACAAAGTAGCAGTTGTCTAATTCTAAAACTATTCCACTAGGCAAAGTGAGAATATAAGTCCCTATGGCTAAGGCAGCAACCCTTTCTCCATTTCCAACATGTAGGCGACTCCATCTTCAGCCAATCTTTTACTCTTACATAGATCCTGCACATTTGCACAAATGTGAGATCCACATCTAATGTCCAATACCCAAGATGAGGAAATAGAAAAGTTAGCCTCTATAACAAAGTTACCTGAACTGGAAGTCTTACTTTTCTTCTTTTTAGCAAGTTCTTCAAGATAGAGCTTGCAGTTGCACTTCCAATGTCCAGGTTGGTTACAATAGAATCACTTCCCTTCCTTAGCCACACCACCAGATGGTTTCAATGCAGCTGAAGAAGAATTAGCTTTGGACTTTCCTTTAGCTTTATCCTTCTTCTTATTGGCTTTTCCCTTTCCTTTGCCCTTTTGTACCATCATAATGGGCTTAGCCTTCTTAAGGTTTTGCTCAGCAGTTCTCAACATGTTGAGCAATTCAGAGAGGGACTTGTCAAGGTTGTTCATGTTATAGTTCATGATGAACTGACTGTAACTTTCTGACAACGATTGTAAGACTACATCAAAAGCTAAATTTTTCTGAAGAGCAAATTCCAAACTCTCAAGATTCTCAATGTACCAAATCATCTTGAGCACATAAGGACCCACGGGACTTCCTTTAGACATTTTGCACTGAAACAATGCCCTAGAGGTCTCAAACCTCCCACGCCTAGCTTGCTCTTAGAAGAGCATTTTGAGATGTTTGATCATAACGAATGCCCCCATGTTCTCATGTTGCTTTTGAAGCTTAGATTTCATGATTATCAGCATGAGGCAAGCAACATCCAAAGCATCACTAGAATGCCTTTTGTGAGCATCCCTTTCAGCTCTTGGAGTATTGGCAGTAGGCTCATTCGGAATAGGATGCTCTAGTACATAAGCCTTTCTCTCTTGCTTGAGGACTGTCTTCAAAATTTGGTACCATTTGTAAAAGTTGGTCCCATTGAGTTTTTCCTTCTCAAGGATCGATCAGAATGAAAGTGTCGATGTGTTTTGTGCCATGGTAATCTACAACAGTAAATATGCAGTTTAAGAGTAATGCATTTTAATGCATTTAATAAAGACTTTTATTAAACGATACTCCCACTATTTTACTTAAAATAATAACCCTCAATATTATTTTGGAACACCTTGGTGCTAAGGTATTCTAGTGGGCCAAGATCCATATTTCACCACAACCTAAGTCAGTTTTGGATTTTTTTTCAAGTTACAGTTATTTAGGTAGGCAACTCCTTACCAATTGCATCTTATGTAACTCTTGGGTAGTTGGGTGAACAACACTTGTCTAAGCTTATCTCGTGAACTCAAGCCTAACCCTATGCCTCTAAGTCCCTAATCCTATTAGGATGACTTAGTTAAGTCGGAACCAAAGTTATGAATTTGGATATCAATTTTATCCCATTGCGTTTTACCAAGATAAACATAGTTGTTTTACTTTGACAAACCCACCTAACGTTTGATCAAAGTTTTGACAAGTGACAACATTTGAAGGGCATCATATTTAATGACTTAATATTTTGTTTGAGGGATTTTTCCTTTTGATCTCACTAATTATTATCTTCGGTTGTCTTATACATGCATCATATACAAATATAAAACATGCATCTCATGCTAAAACCAAAATAAACGTGACATGGTTATAGCCCAAACTATGCGACATTCTCAAGCCAATGAGAATATCATAAACGCTTATGAAAAGAAAAGGTCTCAAAAGCTCATTCTCCTTCCTCTTTGGTTGTCTCTTTCTAGTCACCTCCTTGGACACACCAACTCGAATGATCTCAGAATGTACAGTTAGATCAATAATAGAAACCTCGAGTTACATTTGAGGGGAGTAAGGTGAGAAGATAATGTACAATGAGAGCAATAAGAAAAGGCATGGCTCATAGACCGTATTTACAAGTATAACCAACAAGGGCTATAACCATGCACCATGCTTCAACCACCAACCAACATATCATGTCAAATCTCATTCAACAAAAATGCATGTCAATTAACGCATGTTTAATAACCAGTGTTATTAATGTGGTGCTTCACATACGGCGGTCCCCCTGGCCGATCAGTGGGCGATGGTCCTGTTGGTTGATTAGCAGGCGGGGTCAAAATGAGCCACCCTTATAGGGGGTTGCTAGTGGGGTAGCCCGAGATCTATTATTTCAAGCAACCAAGCACCCGAGACCACCTCTGTTCGAGGCATCAAAAGTACTATACTCAAACTGCCCAAACAGCCCTAATCCGTCCCTGCTAGGATTTTGCAACTATTGTAACAATCCTAATTTAGATATGTATCTCATACCAATCAATCTAGGGTTAATCTCATTAACCAATTTTTTTCATTTCTTCATATATCTCAAATTTTCGTTATGAATTCCGGTTTCATGTATCATGAATCAATTTAATTAATCATGATCAAAAGCAACCGAACACACAATATTGTTAGTGTTGTGCCCAAAAGCCAATCATGAGATGATTGTATTTTTGCACATTGAGTCATGATATTTTATTAAGGCATTAATCCAGCAATTATGTTTGTTGTTTTGTTCCTGCGTAACTTAACAAACATAATTGTAACCCTAGAATAATGATATTCTTAAAAGTCCCTGGTCTAGTATTATTGTGGAGCGGGTTGCAATAATACATAACGACTAGCATATGTGGAGACTAATATGAGATATGTAGTCTACATATGGGTACAAGTTGGAGAACTTGTGTACTGGACCGACCCACCATGAGAACACTACATGGATCGTTATATGAGTGTCATAAGTGATTCCCATAGTGATCAGGGTATATGTAGTCCTTCGACCTAAGATCATCAAGGTTCCCTACATGTGAGTCACATACTTTGATACTTTCCTTTGTTGCTCGTAACTGAGTGAACTTGAAGGAGGTCATTGGGTATGTCACATATCATGCGGAGGGATTTGTATGATCAAGATGGGATTTGTCCCTCCTATGTAACGGGAGCGATATCTTGGGGCCCCTTGATAGAGTGAGACTTAGAAAATGCATGGCCATGCTCGGATGAGTTGATATGCGATATCAATGTCATCAGTTTAAGTTAGTCTACTCGGTAATCAAGAAACCAAAGATTGGGCTATACGAGAGTGACACATTCCATGTCTCGTGCTTAGTCTTGATATCTTGGACAAAGGGACAATGGCATATATCGGTGATGATCATAAAGGTATACTCGAATCATCGACAATCTTGTCACTTGGGTAGCAATGATGTGTTGCTAGACACCGCTCATTGCTTATGATCATAAATTTGATTTTTGATCATTGCCAACGTGATAAGAGCCTATTGGGTCGCACACATAGAGCAATTTGGATCATTAGAGTGCATGGGCTAATTATTTGGGTTATGGTTTCACTTTAATTTTGTATTAATAATGGGCCCAAAAGTTGAGCCATTATTAAGCCCGAAATTAAATCCTAATTGGATTAGGGCTTTGAAACCTATTAGGCTTGGAAGTTGAGTCTCACTATAAATACAACTTTTAAGTGAGAAATTCGCAGGTCTCCTTGCCCTAGCCTCCCAAAAAAGGACAGTCGCACTCTTCTGTTGTAATTCCTTGGAGGACGCAAGCTAGCACTGCGAGCGCAAGAGAAACGCATCTGTCGGGACGTGGTGGAAGCGTGGTGATCCCGAGAGGCTCGTGTGGATACCATAGAGAGCTTGAACACGTCAACTGTTCAGGTTTTGTGATTCGACTCTACAGTTGAGTGAGAGATCTCAACCGAAAATTAGGTATGAAAATTTTCGAACACCCGGTTTACCCAGTTTCACTTGGATCCTGGAGGGTTTCGGTTAAATTCCGCTACGCTGTTTGGCTCCCGAAACCCAACAAATATATCATGCGATTCGACACTGAATCCTAATTTAGAGTTTCACTAGTAGCTCTGATACCACTATAGGGTTTCAAGAGCGAAGAGCCAAGCAAACACAGTAGAATATAGCCAAATCCCTCCAGGATCCAAGTAAAACGAAGTAAATCGGGTGCTCAAAATTTTATACCTAGTTCGGTTGAGATCTTTCACCCAACTATTTAGTCAGATCACAAAACTTGAATAGTTAACTTGTTCAAGCTCTCTATGGTATCCACACATGTTGCCACCACACAAAAATGGGAGAATTACAAGTGCGGCATAATGGTCAAAAAGCCATTATATTGTGTAATTCTCTTCATAGTGATTGAAGTGTGAGGGGTAAAAGGTATAATGAACACCTCTTTAAAAGTGTTCCAAGTTGGTAACTTGGCCCCCAAGAAAAGCCTTAAGGGTTGCTTGTTTGTCAAGGAACCTATGTACTTTTTTGTAAGATTTTGGAAATTCGGGTACTTAATTCCAAACTCTAAAAAAAGAGCTTTGGAGAGTTATGGGAAGGATATGAATGATATGAAGGGGCTATTGGAGGACCAAATTGCTTATGGAAGACAACTAAGGACAAAGAAAATAAAAAAAGGCATAAAGGACCTAAGTGTTCTAATGTTGGCCTTAGGATGTGTATGTCTTTGACTTAAGTCAAATGAAGCAATTTGGAGTTTTCCCACCTAGGGAGGGGCGGCTATGGCTTGGAAACGGACAAAAAATGTTGGGCACATATGTACCAATGAGTTTAAGACCAAGCATTAGCTTAAGGAAGGTTTTCATAGTGATTTGGTTATGTTTATTATGTGTTTTATGGACTAACCTATGGTATATGTTGCTGCCGCATTTCATGTGTTTGTTGGTTGTGAATGACTGCTGTATTTGGTTGCTATATCTTGTATATATGCATTGTGGTTTTGTGTTCTAGTATATTTAGATGCAAGTTTTGATGATGGTTACATTGCCTATTGAATCCAAGTGTTACCCTTAGTAAGTTTCTTAATGAAACTTACTCCCTCAATTATGTCATTTCAGGCCCAGCTGAAAGATCACCTTCAAACTAACATTTGTGATTTGATTTTTGCTCTAAAATTTTAGTTACATGAACTTCCATGTGTGTAGTTTTGATCTGGAAAGTTTGGTGATTTTAGGAGCACATTTGGTATTTTTAATGGTGGTACTTATTGTGTTATGTAGCAACTGTCCAGCATCTTGTTCTGGAATCCATTGTGTCTTAGGCACTCATGTAACCTAGGGTTCATATCTAGATGAGTTAAGACCATTTTATAGTGCATGTATGCATGTACATGTAGTGTATGTAAAATGAGACAAGTATGTGAATATTTGAGTAATGTTTTGGCTATATAAGTGATGTGGTGCAAAGTTGCCTAAGTGTGAATGATGGGCTGCTTACTTGTAAATTCTATTTAGCCACATATGATTGTTAAATGCAAGATAAAGTATTCCCCATGTGTATTGGGTATGTATGAGATAGCCTTGGAGGGCTTACCCCTTGTGAATGAAGTGTTTGTACACTTATGAAATTTTATATGGGCAAAATGGTCATAAAGTGACTAAAATTTTGACTCTGCACTTAAAGTTCTATATTTCCTTGTGTAAAATGAATCTTTGTGTGAAAATTTGATGACACCTATAGAACATCTAGAGGTTGAACCAGGATTTAGAATTTCTAAATTTGGAGTCTTGTACCCAAAGATATGACATTGCAAAATTGGCTAAGTTACTGTTCATTTGGTTAGAATTTTGTAACCAACTTAAAAAATCCATAACTTGGTTCATAGGTGGAATATTGATGTAAAAAAAAATTCCTTGGTTTGCATTAAGTCTCTACATTATAATGGATCAAATAAAATAAGGGGTACATAGCTAGAATGATACAGTTTGTTAGTGGATGTTCCAGGTGTAGTGGCTAGTCACTAGAACTTAACAAAATTGCCTAATGTGTGGTAGCCAAGATTAAGAATTTTGCTAGTGTTTTCCTACTTTGCTGCCATGGTGTGCATGAAATGTGAATATGTGTGTAATGGTTGGACCAATATGCATGTGTTTACATAATGCCCAAGAGGGCCACTTAGGCATGCACACTAAGGGTAGTGTTTTGATTGCCTACAGAACATTACTAATCCTAGGAGTTTAAATGCACAATTTTGGCACCATAATTGGACTACCCCAGAGTGGGTAACAACATGAGCCTCACGGGATCACCACGCGTCCACCACATCCCGATAGATTCATTTTTCTTGTGCTCGTGGTGCTACCTTGCGTCCTCTAAGGAGAAAAGTGTGTCTGGAACTCACAGAACTCTTCTGATTTCATCCTTAAGGAGGCTGCTACTAATTTCTCACTATATGATATATTTATAGTGAAACTCAACTCCCAAGCCTAATGGGTTTCAAAGCCCTAATCCAATTAGGCTTTAATTTCGGGCTTAATAATGGCTCAACCTTTGGGCCAATCATTAATTTGAAATTATCATGAAACCAAGACGAAACAATTCAGCCCATGCACTCAAATAATCCAATTGGCTCTATGTGTGCAACCCAATAGACTCCTATCACATTGGCAATGATCATAAATCATAATTATGATCATAAACAATGAATGGTGTCTAGCAACAAATCATTGCTACACAAGTGACAAGATTGTTGGTGATTTGATTAAACCTTTATAATGATTATCCATATATGCCACTGTCTCTTTGTCCAAGGTATCAAGACCAAGCATGAGACATGGAATGTGTCACTTTTGTATAGCCTGATCTACGGTTTCTTGATTACCGAGTAGACTAACTTAAACTGATGACATTGATATCGTATACCAACTTATCTGAGCAGGGCTATGCATTTTCTTAGTCTCACTCTATCAAGGGGCCCGGAGATATCGCACTTATTACATAGAAGGCACAAATCCCATCTTGATTATACAAAACCCTCCACATGATATGTGACATACCCAATGACCTCCTTCATGTTCACTCAGTTATGAGTAACAAAGGGAAGTATCAAAGTATGTGACTCACATGTAGGGAACCTTGATGACCTTAGGTCAAAGGACTACATATGCATGATCACTATGAGAAATACTTATGGCACTCATATAACGATCCATGTAGCATTCTCATGGTGGGTCAGTCTAATACACAAGTTATCCAACTTGTACCCATATGTAGACTACATATTTTATATTAGTCTCCATATATGCTAGTCTTTATCTATTATTGTAACCCTCTCGACAATAATACTAGACTAAGGACATTTGAGAATATCATTATTCTAGGGTTATAATTATGCTTATTACATTTCACAAAAACAAAACAATAAACATAATTACTAGATTAATGCCTCAATAAAATGCCATGCCTCAATGTGCAAAATACAATCATCTCATGATTGGCTTTTGGGCATAACACAAACACTTTTGTCCCAAGTGGTAAATTTGACAATGTTAAGTTTTTGAACACCTTGAGACTAAGAGATCTTAGTGTCACAATGTTTTCAACTATGTTGAAACCTACCCAAGATGGCTAATGGGAAGTTGACAAAATAGGTAATGTTCCTAAAGGTGCCAAGTGACAATAAGGCCAAGTCCGACGTAAGTGGCTAAGTGCTTAAGTCAAATTTAAGATGTTTCTATGTTTAGTGAAACTACCAAGGAATTAAAAGGTCATTAACTATGTTCACTCTTCTAGTCAAGAACAAGGAATGATATCAAGGATGAAATTTTTTACTAGAGGGGAGTAAAGAAAAATACTCCTAAAAGTATCCCTCATGAAGGGAAAGGTCAAGAACGCAAGAATTTGCTCTAATAAGTGTATACGCCTTTAAAGGATAGGTGTAGGGAAGGGCTTTAAAAGTCAAGAATACCAATTTACCCCATAAGTTAAGTGATACCTTTAAGAAAAAAACTCTCTTGGAGAAAGTTCCTAAGACAATTTATTGACTTACAAGTTTAAGGGCTGCAAGTGAGAAATGCCCATGGTCAAGGTCTATGAATGAATTGGTAAAAGAAGGCCATGTGGAAAGTTAACAAAGTGCATAGAATGGTCAGAATTTGGAGGACTAAATTTTTTAAGGATAGGCAATATTTACAGCTCTCCAAGGCCTAAAGTTAGATTACTTTGGTAAGTAAGCTTAAATATAATTTTCAAGGCTTTAGAATTCCATATTCAAGCCAAGTATTGATTTAAGTAAGTTTAAATGGCCAAAAGAAGTTAACGTTGGTCATTTGAGCAAAGTGTGGCCAAAAAGGGTAAAAAATGTCATTTTACTATAAAGACTTCATCTTCTTCCATATCTCTCCCAAAGTCACCTAATTTTTTAGCTTAAGAAGCACCATTTTCTTCAATCCCTCAAACCCACCAAATCAAAGCTCCAAAAGTCTTGTTTATTGGTGCATTTAGCTTGCTTAAGTTTGGAGTAGCTAGGGACCACATTTTTATTCTTGGTAAGCCTTCAATTCCTAGCTAGACTTTAACTCAAGTTGTTTTATTAATCAAACTAAGGTTTGGAAAGGTTGGGTAACTGATTTCTAGGCTTGATTCTAGCCCGTGAAAGTGGAATTCCAAGCTTTTAAGCTTGTTGTGCATAAGGAGTCCAAGGATGCTTTGTTTGGTCTAAAAAATGGTTAAGGAGTTTGACCCTATTTCTAGATTTTATTTCTCAAATTAAAGCTTAATTAAGTGAACTTGATGCTTGGTAATTCATTTAATAGGCTAAGAACAAGTGGATAAATTGAATTTAAGAAGTCTTGCTTGTGAGGGCTTGTTATGCATACAGATGTTCTTGGCTTGTGGTCTTGCTTGAAGTAAGAAATTTTTAAAGTTTCAAGTGTTTTATTGATGCATTTACATGTCATCTAGCATGTTTTGAAGTGTTGGAAGTGGTTGCTAAGTTTATTGGTTAAGGCAAGAGAGAAAAGGGGGCGAATCGAGCATTTGGTGTACAATCAGGGTTGCCCAAACTATGCCCTGGTGCCATGTCACCAGCTTAGCATTGTAACTCCAGGATAGCCTCACTTGGCACTGTGGTGCCATGCTTGGAACCATGCTACTTAAGGCTGGAGCTAGAGGGCCGTAGGGAGACCCTAATGCTTCGGTTATGATGCTCAGACCATTATAAGACACTTGCGTTATGGACCTCCTAGTAGCAGGCACTCCTGAGGAAGGTAAGGTGTTCTAAATTAAGTTTGAAACCTAATTTCAAGTTTACATAGCAAGAATAGAGAAGTTTAGCTAAGTTCACTAAGTTCCGAGGAAGATAAGACACTAAATAAGGTTCAGGGGAAAAATGGAAATTTTGCATCCTGAATAGCTGGGTGTGGTCTTGAGTGGTTAAAATGATTTTTTATAACTTAACTTTCAACCTTAACCCAAACTTGGAAGAAATAAATAAGAATTAATCAAGAATAACTAAGTTACCAAAAGATGGGGGTTTAATTGTATTAAGCTTAATACTTTGGTGGACTGGAGGTTAAGTGAGGGTTTAAGAAAGGCAAAATGAGGCTATGGCTGCCATAATCTCGTTTCCAACCTTCTCACTCTCATTTTTCTCTCAATTAAACCTTGAAATCAAGATTTCTTGGTGCCAAGAAGAGCTATCAAGAGTATATAAGCTAGGAGGAGCTCATTTCAAGCATTAAACCATGGTTTGGAGCTTGGAAGTGTGTTTTCTCACATCCCCTATTTTTGATACGTGGTAACCAATGTGTTCTTGATTGAATTCATGTTATTTTGTTAGTTTGGAGCTTGGGTTTTGGTTAGGAAGCAAGGTTTTGATGATTGGTGTCTATGTTTTTGTTTGGAACTTAGCTGATACTTTGGTGAGCTTAGTTCATTGGCAAAGAGGTTGATTCTTGCTTGTTACTTGGAGTTGAGGTAAGGGAGTTATGACTTGAAGACCAATTAATGCTATTGAGATGAGTTTGCTTGAAGAATTTGAGTAATTCTAGCAATAGCAATAGTTAGAGGATTTGGATGATGTTACAAGAGATCATAGATTGGCTTGTGATAGTTGGTTATGTTCTATGCAACATGGTCTATGTGTGTGTGAAATTTGGAGGCTTTCCAAGCATGTTTACTATGTTTGCTAAGTGTCCAAAGTTCATAGCAGTAAAATGCGTGCCAATTTTGCAGATTTGCAGATTGGCGACACGTTGCCAATTTCATTCACTAGTTTGCAACGCGTCGCCAATTGTGAAAATGTGGTCCGAACGTTACCAACTATGGCAACGCGTCAACAACAATTGGCGATGCGTCGCCACAGGCAAGATGGCAGAATTTCTTACATTTTGCAAGGATGATTGAGGTGAGACCTAAAGGGGTTCTTCAGGTGCCTTGGGGCCTAAGTATGGTGTGGGTACTCCGAGACTTCCGAAAGTCCCTTAAGAATTAAGCGTTTCCTTAAGGTTTGAAAGATTTTATGGTTGCTTGAGCCATAAGTAAGGAAACTAGTTGCAAATGAACATAACTAAGTACCATTAGCTCGAGTGAAAGGTTTAGAACCTTTGGTGACCTAGCCATGATGTAGCCACGAGGTTGCAAGGTGAAACCTTAGTGCACCTAGTCTACAAAGTCTAAATGACCTAGTCTACAATAGTTCCACCATAATTCCCCTGCATAACATACTAAGCAAGAGGTTCAACTGGTGATTTATCACTAGTTAGGCTGGCAAGCGTAGCTTGCTAGTAGGCAAGGCAATGCCTTGTAGTTTAAGGACAAGGATGAGGAGAGGTCTCAAGGGACCTAAATATATGCATATATTAGACCCTCAGGCTATATAAGCTCACAGCAGGTTACATATGTTATCATATGTGGTGTCCTTAGTAATTTTCTTGCAGGTACACTGAAGACCCCTTACTGAGAATGTTATGTTCTCAGTCCCTAGTTATGTTGTGCAGATTCATAAGTTGTTGGATCAGATAACCGTTGAGGGTTATTGCAGTAGTGGCTTTTTGTGCACAGGTATTGCACTTGAGAATCCTTGTGATTCTAGTCTACATGGGTAACTTAGATGGTTTGTTGGTCAGGTAACAGTACCAACTAGAGTATTCCTTTGGCTGTAGAGCCTAGTAGCACTTGGAAAAAGGGATTTTTTGAGACTCTCCACTGGGATTCATATCCAACGTGGGAGTTAGATTAAGAAGATCTCAGTTGAGGCTTGTATATATACAATACTCTAGTTGGCATGAAGAGCCCTAGACTCTAGGGTTGCTCTTGGGTGAGGGCATTAGTCTACTCTATGTATGAATGCTCCCACGAGTTGTTATGTGTAGTAAATTCACATAAATGTTGATTTTGTATGCTTTTGCTATTTGTACTTATTTTCTGAAGAAATTACTTGGCCAAGTTAATGCTTTATGTTTCTATTAATCCAAGTCAAAGCATGAAGAGCATGCATCTTGTATATTCTAGGATAATCAACTAGTATCATGGGATTTTAATCCACACACACATACAACTAGCCAATTGCAACCACCGTGAGACCAGCTCTCACAGGGCTTCCTGGGTGGAGGCCAAGGATGGCAGTGTCAGTTTTTTGTATTAGACCTTAGAGCTTATCTCATAGATATTAGAAGCTAAGACTAAGGTTTAGATTGGAATGTGCAGGTGCTAGGAATTTAGTACTGACCAAGATCTGGGGAATGTTGTCTGGCTTTGGTTGCAGGTTGCTATGGTTGACACTAGGTCAGGAACTTGAAGGGGAACTAAGGAACCTGGTAAGGGTTCTAGTGACCCAATTGTGGCAAGGCTGGATAAGATATCCAGGGTACCACAAGGGTTGACACAGACTGTGGCCCAAGTGGCATAGGGTATGAATACTATTATGACTAAGATGTTTAGAGATTATGAGGATAGAGATGTTGCTCAAAAGGAAAATGATGTACATGAGGATCAAGAAAGGCATGCTGAGCAGCAGCAAGTGCCTAGGTCTCATGAATGGAGAAATCATGTTCAGGAGGAGGAGGAGCCAGAAGTTATGGAGGCTCCCAGGAGGGTAGTCACCCTATACCAGATGAAATTGCTAGAGAAATTTAATACTGTGGATTCACCGAGCTTTGATGGGACAGGTGATCCTGATCGAGCCAAAGATTGGTTGTCTATGATGAACAGACTTTTTACTTGTGGCGGCTATGAGTTTGAGCAGAGGATGACCCTAGTACCTTTCTTTTTGAGAGGAAGGGCTAATTTATGGTGGGATGATGTGATGGAGATGCTGAGGGAGAATAATGGTACCTGACCAAAGCACAAGAAAAAGGTGCTCAAGTGGTCAGACTTCGAGAAGAAGTTTAGACAAGAATATATCAGTAAGGCGGCACAGGACCAAAGAAAGGTTCAGTTTGAGAACCTGGTGCAGGGAAAGATGTCTGTACAGGAGTATGAGCAATGTTACAATTCACTTATTTGGTATGCTCCGTACATGGTTGGTAATGATGAGTTGAAAGCCAAAAAGTTCTTCCAAGGTTGAAACCCATGCTTAGGAGGTATATGGCGACAGTGGATATCAGAAGCTATCGCCAAGTGGTCCAAAAAGCGTTAGCCTTGGAAAGAGAATTTGAGGACTCAAGGACACCTAGTAAAAAGGTGGAGGTTGGACCAGCCAACCTAGGAAAGAATGCCGGGAAATGACTGATGGTTGAAAACCAAGGTCCGTTCAAGAGAAGGAAGACGGGCTTATGTCCTAGGTGCAGACGGTTTCATGGTGGAAGACCATGTACACTGGGTACTGATATTTGCAATATCTGTGGCTAGAAAAGACATTGGGCGAAAGATTGCTTGAGGGCTCGACCTTTGTCAAGTTCGCCCAGGAATTTACCCCTTATACCCCTTTCCATAGGAAAACGACCTGGTGTAGCCACAGCAGCAGTTGAGCCAAGGGTTTTCGCCTTGGCGAGTTAGGTGACCAGAGAACCAGTCACCGTTCGAGGTAATTTTACTTTTCAGAATGGTAGTGTTAGAGTGCTTGTTGATACAAGAGCTACTCTTTCAGTGATATCATTTGCTTTGGTAGACAAGTTTAAATTGCAACGAGAAATCTCGGGTGAGTTGAGACTTATCAGGACTGCAGGGAAAAGTTTTATTGTGACCAATGAAGTGGTTACTAGATATCCCTTGCAGTTAGGCGACCATGATTTTTGTTGTGAGTTATGGGTGATAGAATTGATGTCTCATGACTTAGTGTTGGGAATGGATTGGCTAAGTAAGCATAAGACGCAAATTGACTGTGCGAATCGCTCAGTCGACATTACTGATGCTCAGGGAGTTAGAGTGACTTGGACAGGAAGATTGCCGTCTAATGCTAAGAGTTTTCATCTTAGACTTATGGATACCATCCCCATAGTTAGTGAAGAAGAGTATTATTTATTGAATGGGGTGGCCATAGAGGAGGAACTTGAGAAGATTCTTGTAGCCAATCAGTTTCCTAAAGTGTTTCCAGTAGAGTTACCTAGGTTACCACCCAAGAGGGATACTGAGTTTGTAATCCATCTGCAGCCAGGGGTTGAGCCTATTTCAATACCACCTTATAGGATGTCAGCTCCTGAGATGGATGAGTTAAAAAAATAGTTGGAGGAACTGCTAGAGAAAGGCTTTATAAGGCCTAGTGTGTCACTGCGGGGAGCTCCAGTGTTGTTTGCTAAGAAAAAGGATGGAACTTTTAGATTGTGCATTGACTATAGAAAGTTAAATGCAGTAACAATCAAGAATAAGTATCCGCTTCCTAGAATCCATGATTTGTTTGACAGACTCAGAGGAGCAAAAGTGTTTTCTAGGATTGACCTCCGGTCTGGGTACTTTCAAATCAGAGTCAAGGAGGAAGATATCCCGAAAACTACCTTCAGAATGAGGTATGGGCACTATGAATACACAATTATGCTGTTTGGTGTGACGAATGTTCCAGCAGTGTTTATGAAAGCTATGATCAGATCTTTAAACCATTTCTAGATCAGTTTTTTGAAGTTTTAATCAATGACAGCTTGATATATTCACAGTCTTCATCAGAGCATGAAAAGCACCTTAGAACAGTTTTGCAAGTGCTGAAGGATAGCCACTACTATGCAAAGTTGTCTAAGTGTGAGTTTTGGTCTGAAAAGATTCA
The DNA here is from genome assembly GCA_005392925.1 of Aquilaria sinensis. NCBI lineage: Eukaryota > Viridiplantae > Streptophyta > Magnoliopsida > Malvales > Thymelaeaceae > Aquilaria > Aquilaria sinensis. Next base: position 123,570 of record SMDT01003217.1, on the reverse strand, counting down.
GTTCTTAGGGCACATAATCAATGCTCAGGGATTGCCAGTTGATCCTGAAAAGGTTCAGGCGGTGGTTGAGTGGAAAAGACCAACTACAGTTACAGAAGTTAGAAGTTTCTTAGGTTTGGCAGGTTACTACAGACGATTCATAGAGAAATTCTCTGGGATAGCTGTACCATTAACGGCCTTGACCAAGAAAACTAAGAAATTTGACTGGACACCAAAGTGTGAAGAAGCTTATATGGAATTGAAGGAAGATTGACTAGCGCACCTGTACTTATTCTACCATATTAGAATAGAGCTTTTACAGTGTACACAGATGCGTTAGGTTCTAGTTTAGGATGTGTGTTGATGCAAGATAGTCAGGTGATCGCATATGGTTCGAGACAGTTGAGGCCTAATGAATTGAACTATCTTGTTCATGATCTTGAGCTAGCGGCAGTAATTTTTGCATTGAAGTTGTGGAGACATTATTTGATAGGGAGGTCATTCAGGATCTTCATCGATCACTAGAGTTTGAAGTATCTATTTACTCAGAAGGATCTGAATATGAGACAACGACGATGGATTGAATACATCAAAGATTATGATTGTTCGATTGAGTACTATGCCGGAAAAGGAAATGTGGTAGCAGATGCATTGAGCCAGAAGTACACAGGAGTGATCCTATCTAAGGATCAGCCTATGAACTCCTCTGAAGAAGTGTTGAGGGATTGTTTCTTAGTTTTGCGCGAATTATGGAAAAACCAAGAGAAATCCCTAGTCTACGTTCTGGAAATACAATCAGCTTGGTTAGCTAGAGTTAAGGAAACTCATATGAAAGATCCATTGTTGAAGAAAATTTCAAGAGAAGTGAAACTTGGTATTGTGAGGAAGGAATGTTGATACAAGGATGGAATACTACACTATGGAGATCGTCTCTATGTATCGAATGTGGATGTACTTAGGCAGCAAGTCCTACAGGAGACACATAGTAGTATTTTGAATATTCACCCTGGTGTTAGTAAGATGTATCATGATCTGAAGACGCATTTCTAGTGGCCAGGAATGAAAAGAGATGTAACAGGACATGTGGCAAAGTGTCTAACATGGCAAATGGTTAAAGTTGAACATCAGAACCAGCGGGCACACTATAGAGTTTACATTTTCCAGTGAGGAAATGAGGGTCTGTTACTATGGATTTCCTAGTGGGGTTACTGAATACCCGGAGTCAGCATGATGTTATATGGGTAGTAGTTGATCGACTGACGTAGTCGGCACACTTCATACCTACCAAGATTACGTATACATTGGAGAAGTTGGCTCAGTTGTATCTCAAGGAGATTGTAAGACTCCATGGGATACCAGATTAGATTATATCTGATAGAGATCCTTGGTTCACGTCACGATTTTGGAATGCTTTTCAAGAAGCATTGGGAAGTAAGGTTAGTATCAGTACCATTTTTCATCCTCAGACTGATGGGCAATCTGAGAGAGTGATTCAGACTTTGGAGGATATGTTACGTATGTGTGCTATTGATTTCAGAGGTGATTGGGATCAGCATCTACCGCTGATTGAGTTTGCTTATAATAACAGTCATCAAACTGTTATTGGTATGGCACCATACAAGGCTTTGTATTGGAGGTGATGTATGATGCCCCATTGTTGGGTAGACCCTATAGATAAGGTAGTTATCAGTCCTGAAAACATAGCTGATACTACAGCTAAGATCAAGTTAATCCAGACACGGATTAAGGCAGCCAATGATCGGCACACTAAGTATCCTAATATGAGAAGGAGAGACTTGAGTTTTGAAGTTGGGGACAAAGTGCTTCTCAAAGTGTCACCCATGAAAGGAGTTAGTCGTTTTGGGCAGAGGGGAAAGTTAGCCCCTAGGTATATTGGACCCCATGAAATATTGGAGAAGATAGGGAAAGTTGCTTATCGGTTAACATTACCACCTAACCTATCTCAAGTGTGTAACGTGTTTCATGTTAGTCTACTCAGAAAATGCACAGTGGAACCGTGACAGGTAGTTAATCCTTCAATGATACCCATTCAGGAAGACTTGACGTACGAGGAGAAACCTGTTCAGATACTTGATAGGCAAGTCAAGAGATTGTGAACTAAATGGATTCTGATGGTTAAGATCCTTTGGTCTAACCATAGCGAGGAGGAAGCTACCTGGGAGACGGAGCAGGATATGCTGAAAAGATATCCTAGTATTTTTCCGGAGTTACAGCGGAATTTGGGGGACCAAATTTCAGAAGGAGGGGGGAATGTTGTGGACCTCCTAGTAGCAGGCACTCTTGAGGAAGGTAAAGTGTTCTAAATTAAGTTTAGAACCTAATTTCAAGTTTACATAGCCACAATAGAGAAGTTTAGCAAAGTTCACTAAGTTCCGAGGAAGATAAGGCACTAAATGAGGTTCAGGGGCAAAATGGTAATTTTGCATCCTGAATAATCGAGTGTGGTCCCGAGTGGTTAAAATGAGTTTTTATAACTTAACTTTCAACCTTCACCCAAACTTGGAAGAAATAAACAAGAATTAATCAAGCATAACTAAGTTACCAAAAGATGGGGGTTTCATTGTTCCTAGCTTAATACTTTGGTGGCTTGGAGGTTAAGTAAGGGTTTAAGAAGGGTAAAGTGAGGCTATGGCTGCCATAATCTCGTTTCAACCTTCTCACTCTCATTTTGCTCTCAATTCAACCTTGAAATCAAGATTTCTTGGTGCCAAGAAGAGTTATCAAGAGTATATAAGCTAGGAGGAGCTCATTTCAAGCATTAAACCATGGTTTGGAGCTTGGAAGTGTGTTTTCTCACATCCCCTATTTTTGATACGTGGTAACCAATGTGTTCTTGATTGAATTCATGTTATTTTGTTAGTTTGGAGCTTGGGTTTTGGTTAGGAAGCAAGGTTTTGATGATTGGTGTCTATGTTTTTGTTTGGAACTTAGCTGATACTTTGGTGAGCTTAGTTCATTGGAAAAGAGGTTGATTCTTTCTTGTTCCTTGGAGTTGAGGTAAGGGAGTTATGACTTGAAGACCAATTAATGCTATTGAGATGAGTTTGCTTGAAGAATTTGAATAATTCTAGCAATAGCAATAGTTAGAGGATTTGGTTGAATTGTGGTGGACTATGAGGTTTGAGAGGATTTGGATGATGTTACAAGACATCATAGATTGGCTTGTGATAGTTGGTTATGTTCTATGCAACATGGTCTATGTGTGTGTGAAATTTGGAGGCTTTCTAAGCATGTTTACTATGTTTGCTAAGTGTCCAAAGTTCATAGCAGTAAAATGTGTGCCAATTTTGCAAATTCGCAGATTGGCGACACGTTGCCAATTTCATTCACTAGTTTGCGACGCGTCGCCAATTGTGAAAATGTGGTCTAAACATTACCAACTATGGCAACATGTTGCCAATAGTTGGCGATGCGTCGCCACAGGCAAGATGGTAGAATTTCTCACATTTTGCTAGGATGATCGAGGTGAGACCTAAGGGGTTCTTTGGCTGCCTTGGGGCCTAAGTATGGCGGCGGTTTCCGAAAGTCCCTCAAGACTTAAGCGTTTCCTTAAGGTTTAAAATATTTTATGGTTGCTTGAGCCATAAGCAAGGAAACTAGTTGCAAATGAGCATAACTAAGTACCATTAGCTTGGGTGAAATGTTTAGAACCTTTGATGACCTAGCCATGCCGTAGCCATGAGGTTGCAAGGTGAAACCTTAGTGCTCATAGTCTACAAGGTCTAAATCACCTAGTCTACAATAGTCCCACCATAATTCCCCTGCATAACAGACTAAGGGATAGGTTCAACTGGTGATTTATCACTAGTTAGGCTGGCAAGCGCAGCTTGCTAGTAGGCAAGGTAATGCCTTGTAGTTTAAGGACAAGGATGAGGAGAGGTCTCAAGGGACCTAAATATATGCATATATTAGACCCTCAGGCTATATGAGTTTACAGCAAGTTACATATGTTATCATATGTGGTGTCCTTAGTAATTTTCTTGCAGGTACACTGAAGACCCATTACTGAGAATGTTATGTTCTCACTCCCTAGTTATGTTGTGCAGATTCAAAAGTTGTTGGATCGGATAGCCGTTGAGGGTTATTGCAGTAGTGGCTTTTTGTGCGCAGGTATTGCACTTGAGAATCCTTGTGATTCTAGTCTACATGGGTAACTTAGATGGTTTGTTGGTCAAGTAACAATACTAACTAGAGTATTCCTATGGCTGTAGAGCCTAGTAGTACTTGGACAAAAGGATTTTTTAAGACTCGCCACTGGGATTAATATCCAATGTTGGAGTTAGATCAAGAAGATCTCAGTTGAGGCTTCTATATATACGGTATTCTAGTTGCCTCCGTAGTCTATGTCCTGAAGAGCCCTAGACTCTAGGGTTGCTCTTCGGTGAGGGCATTAGTTTACTCTATGTATGAATGCTCCCACGATTTGTTATGTGTAGTAAATTCACGTAAATGTTGATTTTGTATGCTTTGGCTATTTGTACTTATTTTCTGTAGAAATTACTTGGCCAAGTTAATGCTTTATGTTTTTATTAATCCAAGTCAAAGCATGAAGAGCATGCATCTTGCATATTCTAGGATAATCAACTAGTATCATGGGATTTTAATCCACACACATATACAACTAGTCAATTACAACTAGCCTAAGTTTTGATTTGTTGCAGGTACAAGTTATTTGATTCTAAATTAGATTCTTAAGTTCCATGGTTAGTCATAGTATGTACTAATTGAAGTTGTTTTATGGCTCTAGTAGTGGCCAAGCAAGGGAGGAGCACAAGGGCAATATGGATCTCTGTACATTTGGGTAAGGGGTTCGAATTGGAATGTGGCTGCTGATCTCTAATAGCTAGTAGCTTGTACTTAAGTATACTAGGTTATGCCTTATAAAAATGACAACTGTTTAGATAAGACTTTCAAGTGTATAATAAACACATTGGTTCCCTTTGGATGTGCACAAGTTTCATTGTTGTACATTGAGTCATTACTAAAAGTTTAAAATAACTTATTGTTTTATTAACATCATTTGTGGTTTCCTTCAGTGTTTTTAAATGCCTAAGCTAGCTAGTGTTTTGTTTCAATGCTTGATTTAATCTTGTAATCGAAGTTAAGCATGCATTAAGATTACTTTAAGTTAAGGAACTAATGACATGAAAATTTTAATGAATTACAAGCAATGACTTAGCCAATTGCAATTAAGATCGGGATCACTATAATCCTGATTATTTAAATTATCCTGGGCAACATCCCTAACAATTCAGACCTTCACCTTTGAGGTCGTCATCCTTAGCCTACATGCTTGGGATCTCTTGAGGTTGAGCCCACATGTTTTCTTGGGACTTTCAGAGGATCTTGGCCTTCAAAGTTGTATGTTCTACCTCTACGGAAGGTATGATAATGCCCCAACCCTAGGAGAGCTCAAAAGTGAGGAGGAAGTAAAAAGAGTATGTACTCCGGCAAGATCCACCCTGAGCTGGTTGAAACAGTCTTTGTGATTCATGTAATAGATGGCCCTATAATAAAATTCGGTCCATATGGTAAATGTCCACTTGGAGAATTTAAATGCACGGTTAGAATCCTTCATCAACCTCTTCATCATGGGGCTAATTTTGACATCTAGGTGGAGGTCATGTACATGAAGAACCTTTTAATTAAACTTTTAGATGTACTTGTAGGTAGTCTTAACCTCACCATGTTGAGGTGAAAAAGCTATAGTAACCCTATGGGAATTGGCTAACTTCCCATAAAGTGCTGAACAAAGGCTTGTTTAAGATCTAGAAGATAAGAAAAATCCCCGACAAGAGGTTCTCAAACCAAACAAAAGCTGGTCTGGTTAGGGTTAACTCAAAGATCTTAGATAGGGTAGGATCTTCCACACCTCTAAGAGTCATGACTCAATAGTAGTTGTGTATGTGAGCATTTGGTTCCATGTGCCCACTATAGATGCCTATTTGAGGGGATCTTAAAGTCGTGCAACATTGGTGCATCCATGATTTGCGAGGTGAATGGCTGTTGGTCATCCTCTCGCTAGTTACTCAAATGAGTCTGTACTGACCTCCTGGCAATCTAGGTCTTCATCCTGCGCAGTCTCTCCAGGATGTGGTCCATCTCACTTTCTGGCTACAAACTAGAGGTCCCTTCCAGGTGCTGTGCCTTATGCACCTACCCTCCTAAATTTTTATTTTGTTGTTAGGAAACTTGGGGACCTCCTAGGGTGTGTCATTATGGCCAGTCATTCTTTCCACCTTTGAGGGATTTTCTCCACAACGCTTTAATGGATGTCCCTTAAACCAAGTTGCAAAGGACAATGGGCTCTTTATCAATAGTGTTTTAGATGATTTGGGCACCTTTTCAGTGGTTGTCTACCAGAACTATCCTTACCGTTCATACAGATAGTGCCATGTGATAAAGTCTAGCCTCCAAGGAGTTATATGGAATGGTGAGGTCTGCTAGGGTGAACTTGGAAAACACATTCACAAAAGGAGAGTAAATGAGGGAGCCCCATAGTGTTTGCCTGGAGGAAATGAATCTCTAACGCTTAAATTAGTTCTTCTGTGAAGGTGTCTATAAGCTTAGAGTATAGAAGTCAGCGTACCTTAGAAGGTGGGCGAGATTCTTCTTATACAATGATTCTTGGATGAATCATAGGCATCAATGAATTTAGCCATATGTCCCCCATTGTAGCATATGGATTTACATAACAATATGACATAAGGGTTGACAGCTTTTCCCAACCACATGTATTGATGAGTGGGCATGATGCTCCAGGTGGTCCAAGGACTAGTATTTTGAGGAGGGTTCTTGGTTCATATGACACAGACAGGCAATGCAGGAAGGGATATCCAGGAAGATTGTGTCCTAAGGTACACTTGTGTCAGGGTACCAAGAGGCTTTCCTAGGTGGCTTGAGGCATACTAAAGATGTATCATCACCAGTTGGTCATAATTTCTAACATTTATCAACCAATAACAAAGTATGAAGGATTAGTAAGAAGTAGCCTAATATTTTTATCTTGTAATTGAAACAAAGCTTAAGGTTGAGGAATGTCATCTTTGTCTTGGCCTTTTTGAATAGGTTTAGGCTTCATTGAGCTATAAAAGAATATGAGATTTATACATGTGTTGACATAATGTTCTTTTCAATGTACAACGCCAATTGTAACTAAAAATAAATTATATAATAAAGATTTGAAAGTATTAAACCAATTGAATATTATAAAGTATTATTAACAATGTTAAATAACTTAAATATGTACTAAAACATAACTAAGAGAATTTTAATAAATTTATTAGTTAAATGTACAAGAAAAGGGAATTTTTTTATTTAAATTCCAACAAAAATCAACAAAATTTTAATCCAAGTAATCCAAGTAACCACGATAGGTCAACCCAAATATAGCCTGGAAGAAAATAATCCAATATAAAGTTATACGAGACTAAATAGACCTGATTTGTATTTTACCCAAACCCAAATAAACTTCACCTAACCTTAACCTTAAATCTACTCAATTTGAGCCCAAATAACTTGATTGGACCTAAACACACATGAACCCAATTAAATTTGAACCTGAAGGACCTTACTAGAACTTGACTTTGTCTACCCAATTGCCATTCCTAAAAGTGGCGACAAGTATCAAAATGTAAAATGGAGAAGGCATTACAGATTTGATAAAATTTCAACTTAAATGTGAAGAAGCATAAGAATAGGATATGCACTTACAATGTTTCAATAGTTCAAGACCTTGGAATAAGATTTGCACCTGAGATTGATGATGCATGGATGGATCATCAACCCAACTACTCATATCGGTTGTCTTTTGGCTATTTAGCTAGCTACTATCATGTTAATGAAGAATAGCTAAGATAGTGAGATAAGAGTGAGAGCAGAGACTGCCTATTGATGATCATTCTTCTGGTGGTTTTGTACTTGTATTGTCCTATTTCATGGTGATTGTGTTTGATTTTGTATTTAAAAAAATACTTTAACAAATTTTCCTTTATCATTGTTGATTGATAAACAATGATTGTTGCTTTTTAGATCAAGGTTGTAGCAACCCACTTTGGAATTAATGTGAAATTTACTTTGCAAATATTACTCAAGAATTGCTCAAATCTGGTATGCTTTGCTTACTTGTTTGATGGGTTTGTTATTTGAGGTCATATACACTTTGATTTTCTAGATATACTGTTTCAACGTTGTTGCAAATAAATACACGCATGCCTAGAATATTGTTCCTTTATGACTGCCCATCAAGTTTTTGTTGAATAGTTCTATTCTATTCTTGTCAAGCTTTTAACTATTTTTTCCTCTCTATCTAGGAGGACCCAAATCCTCAATGCTAATTCAAATCAAATGACCTTGGTAATGTTCTCTAAGATGGCTGGGCGGAGAGATGGAGGAGCAAAATGAGGATTATTTTTTCTATGAGATTTAATTAAAAAAGTCATAAAAGTTAAGTGATTGGATTTTGCACTTCCCCTTCTTTTTTAACATCCATTACATGCCATGTGGGGTTTCTGTCAAGGCCATCAATTATAAGACTAACGTTGATAACGTTTTCAAAATTATAGGACTCAAATAAACACTTGTGAAGTTATAGGACTTAATGATAAAAGCTGCAAAAGTTATAAGACTAATTTTGGCTTTATCCCAATCTTGAGCCAAAACTCCAAAGTTCATTCCGGGTTATGCGCTTAGCCCCTAATTGATAGTTATTTCTGCTAACAATATTAATAATAGAAACAAACTAATCAGGAAGGAAAGAGGCATTGGAAAGGCAAACATTGATCTTGGTTCGGTGGAAGATGTTAAAACTTGGGTGTTAGGGCAAAAGCTTAGGGTGCAAGCATTTGTATATTTCAAAAAATTGATGTTAGAAATTTACAAAGAAGATGGCGAGGCGAGAGCAGCTTGTAGAGTTAAAGGAGAATAGTAGGTCTATAATGAGTGTCACAGCCCTAACCAGCTACTCTTTGGCACAATTTAAACTCTCTAAACCTCAAACTATGCCAACTAAGGGATAGAGCCATGAGGAAACCAAGTTTTACTGAACTTCACTTGGAACCAGAAATTCCAGACTTGAAATTCTAAAGTTATTTTGGCATGAAACTTTGTACACTTGCACTTTGAACATGCTAGAAGCAAGGAAAATGAAATAGTTCCAAAATAGTCAAGTAAAACTACCAATAACCTATCTAGGTTCTTCTAGGATAAGCCAAAAATCGAGCACCAAACCCTAGTAAGCCTACCTTCAGGTCTACTCAAGAAAAGCTCTAAGTACTTATGAGTGTGCGACTAGTCAAAATTTCAAACAAGCATCCATAACACCTACACATGCAAGCTTAAACTAAAGCATTCAATATGAAGTGGTGCATTGCAAAATGTCTTTACAAACCACATCAAGTTTAGGGTACACTTAGGTAATTACACAAGGCAGAATCAAGTTGCACAATCTAGGTTACAAACTTATCCACTAAATAACCTAGCGTTCTACATAGTACCAACCCTGACTTCTAACTTGAGTTTAGCCACTGCTCCCCTTACTTACCAAGGTCTCTGAAACACAAGGCCAACCTACTTGTTAGCCATCCAAATGAGTCACACCGTTAATAAGAGTTTAGTGTAAGAGGACCCGAGAAGTGATACTTGTACAAGTACATCACAAACACAAGAAAACTTATAAATTTAGTTTTAAAACCCTTTCCCTGTATGACAAAAACATACAAGGGGTGAGTTCCTCTTTGAACTCAGTAAGGGTTAGTGCTTAAATGAAAGCTCCAAAACTTGCAAAGAAAAAAGCAACACCAAGCACATATATATACAACAACAATAGTAAACATAACAATAACTCAAAATTAAGGTCAACACACACAAAAAACCAAACAAGCACACAAACCCCACTCATACACACCTTCATCCAGGTTCCTAAGGCCATCTCTAGCCCCTGGAAAACAAACACATAACACTTTTAAAGAAATCAATGAGCTCTAAACCCATTAAAGCACTCAAAGAGTGCCTTGTGCTGGCTAAGAACATCTAGGGTCCTAGCCACCCACGGGTTCTATTTGTTTGCCACCAAATACACTAGCTAGCTTAGTCATCCAGCATCCTAGACACTCCTGGAGCTAAAATAGAGCACCCATTTTTGCCCGAGAGCATTTCCACCCTAACCCTAATATATGAACTCACTTAGCTACCAAGGCTACCATTCATATGTTTCAAGTTGATCTCAAATTATAATACCATATTTTCTCACCAAAACAAGCTTGAATCAACAAACCAAAGCTTTACCTTCTCGATTGAAACCAACATAGTAATGCCAGGCAATTCCCTTTTTTCTTTTCACTTAGGTTGAAAGCAACTTCCATAACTCTTCTTCCAGAGCCTCAATATACCAAAATTTGGTGAATTCCCTTAATTTTCCAAATCGAGATAGTTTATTGTCTTAAGTTTAGTTTCAAAAAAATAATGGAATGATTATCCTGACAACCAAACCTATTTGCATGCTTAATCATTCAAGTTAGTGACAAGTGTTCAAACAAATGGGCTAACACTTGCTTTAGCACTCCACTATCTTTACATGAAACAATTCTAGCCCAAATTTGGGAGAAAATCCTAGTTTGCATGGCTAATGCCACCTAGCACTTTTCCTTTTAGTTCAATTTATGTCTTTCTTGACTTAATCACACCTGAATTAGCTGGCAAGTTTCTAAAACTTCACAATTGAGTACCTAAGGACTTAATCACCTAAAATATAGCCACCCCTTGATTTTTTTCAATAAAGTCACTGAATTTTGTGGTTCATTATTTTCTTAACCTTTTTGACACCTTTGTTAGTCTTGTTAACTCTTTAATCATCATACCCTAATCAAGCCTTGAGATCCTGTGCCAGTTCCCTCTCTCCCCATATGAAATTTGGTCCTCCAAATTTGCCATTAGCTTGGGATACAAGGCAGGCCTTCTCATATCCTTTTCAATTTCCCAAGTTACTTCTTCATTAAAATGGTGTGGCCACTGAACCTTCACCATGGGTATGATTTTACTTCTTAGCTTCATCACATTTTTTGCTAGAAAGCTTTCTGGTTTTTCTTCATAACTCAAATAAAAAGCTAAGGGTAGGCCTTCCATTAGTATGACATGCCTCTCATCATGCACATACTTCTTTAACAAACTTACAATAAAGACACCATGTAATTGTTCCAGCCCAAGAGGTAAGGTTATTTTATGACACTACTTTAACCATTTCTAGCACTTCGAATGGGCCTATGTACTTTGGAGCTAATTTGCCCTTCTTTCCAAACCTCATGACACCTTTCATGGGTGACACTTCCAACCTAACCCATTCTCCTGGTTGAATCTTTATTTCTCTCATTTTTTGGTTCGCATAAGTGGCAATCCTTTGGTTTGCTGCCTTGATCCTTTCTTTTATCTTCCTAACATTTTCAGTGGTTTCATGTACCAACTTAGGACCAAGCTTAGTCCTATCCATAAGATCAAGCAAATGTTATGGTGTCATACACTATTTACTATGCAAGGCTTTAAAAGGAGCCATTTGTATCACTAAGTGATAACTATTGTTATATACAAATTCAGTGAGAGGCAAGAAATGGTCCCAATCATCTTTGAAATCCATCACGTAGGCTCTCAAAATACACTCTAATAGTTGTTTCACCCTTTCTGTTTGCCCATTAGATTGAGGACAGTAGGCGAAACTTAAATTCACTTGGGTGCCTAAAGCTTGTTATAGGGGCTCCAAAAATCTTGATGTAAATCTTGGGTCCCTATCTAACACTATATCATCTAGCACCCCATTTAGCCTTGCAATTTTATTCACATACAATCTTGCCAACTTATCCAAAAAGTCAATAAGCTTCATTGGCAAGCAATGGGTAAACTTGGTTAATCTATTAACCATTTCCCATACGGTGTTATGTTTAGCCCCAATTTGAGGAAAACTAGTGGGAAAATCCATAGATATGGATCCCCATTTTCTCACTGGGATTATCAAGGGTTGTAACTTGCCTCTAGGCTTCTAATGCTCAACTTTAACTCTTTGACAAGTAAGGCATTTTGATATGCAAGTGTCAATATCTTTTTTCAGCCTTGGCCACAAAAAATGTGGTTTGAGGTCTTGGTACATCTTTACTCTTCCTAGGTGAATGCTTAGCCTACTTGTATAAGCCGTTTTTAGAATTTGCTCCTTTAAAGCTAGTTTGGATGGCATATATTTTTTCCTTGTGAAACAAGGCACCATGCTTTTCACCAAATCCTTGATGAAGCTTTACTTGGGCCTTCCCTAAAATCTTTCCTAAGTTAGGATCCTCCTTTTAAGCCATTATAACTTCATCAATCCACCTTGATTGAATGGTTAAAACTATTATTTGCTTAGCTTCCTAAGTTTGCCACTTCATAGATTACTACTTTAGGCTATTGGCTTATGTCTTTTCTACATTCTCTCTAGCCTTTTAGACTCTAGAATACCTTTTACTCAAGGCATCTGTCACTACATTGCCCTTGCCTACAGTGTAGTCTAACACAGTCAAAATCTTTGATGTACTCAATCCATCTTCTTTGCCTCATGTTTTAATCTTTCTAAGCGAACAAGTACTTAAGACTTTTGTGATCTGTGAAGATTTGGAACAAGTACTTAAGACTTTTGTGATCTGTGAAGATTTGGAATACATTACTTAAGAGATAATGTCTCCATTGCTTTAGTGCAAAAATCATAACTGCCAGCCAGATCATGCACTGGGTAATTCTTTTCACAGGGTCCTATTTAACTTGAGCCATAAATAATTACTTGTTTATCTTGCATTAGGACACACCCTAGTCCTAATGAGGAGGCATCTATATAGACCACATTTGGCTTGGATGGGTCAAGCAAGGTGAGAATAGAAGCTAAAGTTAATCTTTTCTTGAGCATTTGAAAACTATCCTCACATTGAGCATTCCATTCAAGCCTTTAATTCTTTCTGGTCAATTAGGTTAAAAGAGTTGTCAAGACTAAAAATTTGTGGACAAATCTCCTATAGTAGCTACTAGGCCTAGGAAACTCCTTATTTCCTTGACATTCTTGGGCCTATCCCACTTAGAAACTACCCTCAGGATTTCTGGGTCTACTACCAACTCATTTCCATTGATTATATGCCCAAGGATGGCCGCTTCAGCTATACAAAAGTGGCACTTTCTAAGCTTGGCATACAACCTATTGTCCTTTAAAATTTGTAACATTGCCCTCAACTACTTTTTGTGCTCCTTCATACTCTTTGAAAAAATGAGTGTATCATCTATGAATACTATAACAAATGCCCAAGGATGGCTGCTTCAGCTATATAAAAGTGGCACTTTCTAAGCTTGGCATACAACCTATTTTCCTTTAAGATTTGTAACATTGCCCTTAACTACTTTTTGTGCTCCTTCATACTCTTTGAAAAAATGAATGTATCATCTATGAATACTATAACAAATAGATCAAAAAATGGCTTAAGCACTCTTTGCAATAAGTCCATGGAAAAGCAGATGCCTTTTTTAGCCCAAATTGCATCACAGTGTACTCAAAGTGCCTATATCTAGTTCTAAAGGTTGTCTTGGGTATGTCTTCCTCTTTCACTCTTAATTAGAAATACCTAGACCTTAAGTCTATATTAAAGACTTTTGAGTTGATGAAACAATTCCTCAATCCTTGGGAAATGATACGTGTTCTTGATGGCTAAGGCATTTAGCTTCCTATAGTCTATGCACAGCCTTAAAGTCCCATATTTCTTCTTCAAAAATAAGACTAGTGCTCTCCAAGGTGAAGTACTAGGTCTTGTGTATCCCTTGCCAAGTAAGTCATCCAATTGCTTCTTGAGCTTAATCATTTCCAGAGTTGACATTCTATAGGGAGGGATGGATACTGAGTTAGCTCTAGCAACTAACCTAATCTCAAATTCAACCTGCCTTAGACAGGGGAAAGTCTAAGTAAGTCCTCAGGGATATTCCCTAACCACTAGAACTTTTTTTAAATCCTTACTCACTTTCTTGTCATTTAGTGACATGAACTCTTTTTTAGTCACTACTGGGACCTGGTCAACTAATTCTATAAGCAAAGCTTAAATCTCTTTTTCATGTTTACTAGAATTAATGGGATCATACTCCTGCCCCCCAAAAGCATGACCTTCCTGGCTTTAGAATCTATTTGAATCCTATGTTCTTTTAGCCAGTTCATATGAGGTATCACATCATAGCTACTGGTATCCAAAACTATCAAATATGACTTCAATTCAACATCACCAAAATTAAGTTCATAGTTTCTAACTATATAATGTGTGAATAGAATTTAATTTTTAGCAGTTTTTATCACAAACAATTCACTTACTCTAGTTATTGGTAAATTAAGTTCTTGCACTAACCTAGCAGTAATGATAGATACGGTTGCTCTAGTATCAATCAAAACTTGTTGTGTAAGTAAAACTTACCTTTCAAAGCATCTATTTGAAGCTCCTCCTAAGTTTCCAGCTGGAACACCCTCTCTAGGGTCTGCTTTCTTACAGCTAGTTAGCCTCCATGGCCTATGTTGATGATCTTAGGAAGTGGCAAACCTCTCTTAGGATTTTAAGCCCCTTACTTAGCTATCTAAGCCCCTTTAGACTTCTATTTGTGCTTCAAAGGACAATCCCTCACCAAGTGATCTAGGGACTTGCACTTTAGGCACCTTGGAACGTCTTTGTAACACACCATAGTTGCAGGGAACCTCCCACACTTAGGGTATTAGAGTAGTTTACTCTTCATAGCTTTACTTGGCTGCCCACCTTCAGCTGGTCTTTTCTTGCTTCCTTCAGAAGCCTTACTGGACTCTCCTTGTAATGCAAACTTCGTTAGTATAAAGACTAAGAAATGCACTCAAGATGCTAACAAGTTTCACAAAAAAATATACAATAGATTAGAATTTGACCCCACAAATAACCAACTTGTGGTTAGAAAAAATAAGTATAAAGAACACAAAGAAAACTAACTTCCTTGCGCACCAAGGTAAGTTCAAGAACTCAAGAGAATGGCTCTCAAAAGCAATATTATTAAGCAAAAATTATACGATTTAGAAGAAAAATAAAGGCCTTTATATAGGATCAAAACTAGGGTAAAATAAGGCATTAATTTAGACTAGAAGCCTTAACCAAAAAAACTTAGAAAACCTAGTCAAACTAAGAGTCTTTTACACGGTTTGTACTTGTTTTTGTGTGCAATGCATGTGGCATGTTTCCCATGTGACAAAAATATTTCCTAGGGTCTAAATACATCCTAAATATTGTCAATGAATTGGAATTAAATGTAAATTTAATCCAAAACATTAAACAAACCCCATAAAGCCTTAAGGGTTCTCTCAGGTACACTCCATGGTGTATGTAGGGTTTGTGCTTGTGCCTCCAAGGTCTAGCAAGAATCTTTGAGTTCCATTGACTTGAGACCATCCTTTAGGACACATAAAAGGGCCTTGAAGCTTTAGGGCTCATAAATTCAAGTTGTAGAAGAAAATGGCATGAAAGGGTCTTTAAGGGGGTTCCAATGGTGCACTTTCTCGTGTGCTCTTGAGCTCATTGTGATTTTGTGTGTCTTGGAACTAGGCTAGGCTATATCTCAAATATGACTCCTTGACTATTCTAAAAACTCCATGTGAAGATCCAAGTCCATCCTCCATGAAATACCAAGTGATAAAGGTATGAAGTGATTGAGCTCTCACCTTAGCCCTCTTCCTTGTAGAAGGTTCACTAGCTATCTTTAGTGAATCTTTTCCATCCTTGAGTGTGCCTTCTAGATTCATATCAACCTCCACTCCTTCAAAGGATTTGTCATCAAATCTACTTGTTTAAAGAAAGAAAGATCAGAAAAGTTAAAGGTGACACCACATTATACTCACTTGGCAAGTTTAGCATGTATGCGTTGCCTCTATCTTTTTGACCACTTAAAATGGTCCATCTTCTCTTGGAGGTAGCATTTTTCTTCTTGCAGCTGGGAACATTTCCTTTCTTATATGTAACCAAACCCAATCTCTAGTTTTAAAGGTTACTCTCTTTCAGCCCTAGTTAGCTTTCTTAGCAACTTGTTGATTTTTTAGCTCAATTTATTTCTTAGCATTCTCATGCAACTTCTTCACACTATTAGCCTTCTTCTTGCCATCTAAACTAGAAACCTCATTTGTAGGCAAAGGTAAAAGATCCAATGGGGTTAAGGGGTTAAAGCCATACACAATTTCAAAATGTGAAAATCTAGTAGTAGTATGCATAGCTTTATTGTAAGCAAACTCCACTTGAGGCAAACAATCCTTCCAAGAATTCATGTTCTTTCCAATGACAGCTCTAAGCATGGAACCTAGGGTTCTATTCGTTACCTCAATTTGTCCATCCATTTATGGGTAATAAGAAGTAGAAAAAAAATCTTAGTGCCAAGCGTACCCCCACAAAGTCCTCAAAAAGTGACTTAAGAACTTAGGGTCTCTATCTGAGACCATAGTCCTTAGAATTCCATGAAGTCTAACAACTTTCCTAAGAACCAACTCAGCCACATGCATAGCATCATTTATTTTTTTATATGGAATAATATGTGCTATTTTATAAAACATGTCCACAGCAACAACAAAAAAATCTCAGTTTCTCTTAGTCTTAGGCAAACATACTATGAAGTTTATTGAAATATCAATCCATGAATGAGAAGGAATAGGAAGTTGTGTGTATAACCCTTGTGAAGTGTGAGAAGATTTAGCCTTCCTACATGCACTGCATTGCTCACAAACCTTCTCACATCCTTAGCTTTATTCAGCCAATAGTAATGGTCCTTTATAGTATGCAAAGTTTTGGCCATGCTAAAGTGACCCATCAATCCTCCACCATGTTTTTTTTAGTTAAAATTTCTTTTAAGGAAGTCTTAGGCACACATAACCTATTATCTTTGAAAAGAAAACCATTAACTTAATGAAACCTTTCAAAGGCAAACTTAGAACACTTAGAATAGATTTCACCAAAATCAAGGTCAAAAGCATATAAGTCTTTCAAGTGCTCAAAGCATAACACTTTAGCATCTAAGGCAAAAAGATAGCATACCACTTAGAAAGTGCATCTGCCACTATGTTATCCCTACCTTGCTTGTATTTGATAACATATAGGAATGACTTAATGAACTCCACCCACCTTGCATGCCTCATTTTTAACTTACCTTGCCTATTAAAAAACTTAAGGGCTTGATGGTCAATGTAAAAGACAAATTCCCTTGGCCATAGGTAGTGTTGCCAAGTTTCTAAAGCTCTTACTAATGAATCAAGCTCTTTGTCATAGGTGGGATAGTTCAACGTAGCACCATTGAACTTATCCCTAAAGTAAGAAATAGGGTGGCCTTCTTGCATTAGCACAACTCCAATGCCTATACCTGAAGCATCACACTCAATTTCAAAAGTTTTAGCAAACCTAGACAAAGTAGAAGTGGTACATGACATAAATTTTCCTTTAACAACAAGAAAGTATCATTTTGTGTCTTTTCCCACTGAAATCCAACATTATTTTTCATAACTTCTATTAGGGGTGTGGCGATAGAAGAAAAATTTCTAACAAACCTCTTATAGAAGCTAACTAACCTATAGAATGATCTTACCTCAGTGATGGATGTTGGGGTCAACCATTCTTGGATGGCTCTCACCTTTTATTGATCAACTTCAATACCTTGAGGGCTTACAACAAATTTAAGAAAAGTAACTTTGTCAACACAAAAAAAGCACCTTTTAAAGTTAGCATACAACTTTTGCTTTCTCAATGTCCTTAACACTTATTTCAAATATCTAACATGCTCATCTAGGTTCTTGCTATAAACAAAGATATCATTAAAGTAAGCAAAAATAAACCTACCAATTTAATCATGCAATACATGATTCATAAGTCTCATTAATGTACTAGGAGCATTAATCAAACCAAAAGGCATCATTAACCAATCATAAAGTCCAAATTTTGTGTTGAAAGCAGTTTGCCATTCATCCCCTCGCCTCATCTAAATTTGATGGCAACCACTTTTCAAATCAATCTTAAAACAAAAGTAGAATCATGCAATTCAGCAAGCATATCATCAAGTCTAGGTATAGGGTGACTATACTTATAATAATTTTGTTGACTGACCTACAATCCATGTACATGCACCATGAGCCATCTTCTTTGGGCATCAATAGGACAGGAATAGTACACGGGCTCATATTTTTCCTCACTAAACCTTTGGCTAATAACTCCTTCACTTGCTTTGGATCTTCCTGGTTTCTTCAGGGTTGGTCTTACAAGCTGGCCTATTTGGAATATGTGCACAAGGGATAAGGTTAATTTGCTGCTCAATACCTCTCATTGGTAGCAACCCTCTCGGATCCTTAGGGAACACATTCTCAAAATCCTTTAGCAAAGACAAAACAACACTAGGAAAATATGTTAGATCATTGATAGCAAGAAAAGAATCTTTGTAAAGTAAAAGAAGAAGTAGTCTTTGTGCTTGATTCCTCACATCTTTTATTTTTGCCATATAACACTATTTCTTTCCACTTAACTTTCCCTCATTCTTTTCTCCCGAGAACTCTCATCTCTTTTTCCCCTCATGCCCATTCTTCACACATGGCATCTCAGATGTTCTTTCAACTTGCCCCTCATCACTCTTGCCCTCAATTTTCCCCCCTTTTTCTTTTCTCTTAACCTTAATTTGAAGCTTTCTTTGGTCCTGCAAGACTTATTGCGGTGAAAGTAGAATAAGCATGATTGGTCTCCCTTGGTGGACAAAGGAGTATGAGTTCTTCTCTCCATCATGTGTGACCCTTCTACCAAACTGCCAAGGCTTCCCAACCAAGATGTGGCAAGCTTTCATGGGCACAACATCATAAAGCACTTGATCACAATAAGTACCAATCTTAAAATTAACCAAAACTTGCTTAACCACCCTTACCTCTTCCACATTATTCAACCATTAAAGTTTATAAGGTTAAAGGTGCTTTTGTGTAGGAAGCTTTAACTATTCCACCATGGTGAGCTTGCTACATTAGTACAGCTTCCTCCATCAATAATAAGGCTATAAACTTAGCCTTTGACTCGGGACCTTGTGTGAAAGATGCACTTCCTTTGGTTGGTCTCTTCCTTTACTTGCATACTAAGGGCTCTTCTAGCAACAAAAGCGAAGTCATCATCATCAGCCTCGGTTGTCCCCTTAGGAATGACCTCTGATGGTGGTGGCATCTCCTTAATAGTTTCATCTTTATCCTCAGATGTAAGCTCTCCATCATCTCTTAGGATCATGACCTTCTTGTTTGGGCAATCCCTCAAGTTGTGTTCTTTCCCTCTACCCTTGAAGCACTCCATCTCTCTAGCTTTAAGGGCACCCTTACGTAGATGTGTGGACTTGTCTTGGGAAGGACAAGATAAGAATCCCTTGGCGTTGGATATGGTCTCCATAGTTGGCTTTGGGACTTTCTTGATGGCATCGTTTGCTCCATGCTTCCCTCTATGTTAAGCTTCCTTCTTAAGCCATCTTGCTTGCTTTGGTCCTTTGGATGATCTTTTCATCTTTGGTGGGATGGTGTAGCAAGTCCTCCATATTGACATAGGGCACCATCTCCACCTTGTTAGCTATCTTAAGATTAAGACCACTGATGAATCTAGCTATGGTGGCTTCCTTATCCTCCATTATGTTGGCTTGGGTCAAGGTGATCTCAAGTTCCTTGGGATAGTCCTCCAGACTTCTTTGACCTTGCACCAATCTTTGAAGCTTGAGGTGTCGATCCCTATAATAGCAACTAGAGACAAACCTTCTCCCTATCAAAGCTTTGAGACCCCTCCATGTGTTTATGGGCTCCTCATTATTCCTTCTTTTAGAAGTCACAACCTAATTCCACCATATAAGAGCATAGTCAATGAACTCAATTATGTCCAATATTTCCTTCTTTTCCTCAGATTAGTGATGACAATCAAACACCATTTCAATCTTTTGCTCCCAATCTCAATAGGCATTCAGATCACTTCTCCATTGGAAGGTGGGACTAGTGACTTTAATGGAGTTCAAGTTTTTGTCTTCTCTAGGTTCCCCCCTCCTTGGGGCTCTTTGCGTTAGTGTTATGTCCAAAAGCCGATCATAAGATGATTGTATTTTGCACTTTAAGGCATGATATTTTATTGAAGCATTAATCCAGTAATTATGTTTGTTGTTTTTTCTTCGTAACATAATAAACATAATTATAATCCTAGAATAATGATATTCTTAAATGTCCCTGGTCTAGTATTATCATGAAGCAGGTTGAAATAATACATAAAGACTAGCAATTATGTTTGTCATTTTGTTTCTGCGTAACGTAATAAACATAATTGTAACCCTAAAATAATGATATTCTCAAACGTCCCTGATCTAGTATTATTGTGGAATGGGTTGCAATAATACATAACGACTAGCATATGTGGAGACTAATATGAGATATGTAATCTGCATATGGGTACAAGTTGGAGAACTTGTGTACTGGACCGACCCACCATGAGAATGCTACATGGATTGTTATATGAGTGTCATAAGTGATTCTCATAGTGATCATGTATATGTAGTCCTTTGACCATAGGTCATCAAGGTTCCCTACATATGAGTCACATATCTAATACTTCCCTTTGTTGCTCATAACTGAGTGAACTTGAAGGAGGTCATTAGGTATGTTATATATCATGTGGAGGGCTTTGTATGATCAAGATGGGATTTGTCCTTCCTATGTAATGGCAGTGATATCTTCAGGCCTGATAGCCGAAGGACTATCGCCTTTCCTAGAACATACCTCCTATCAAAAAGCATGCTCGGGAAGCCTGGCACCATCCGAGGGAGGCACTAGTACTGACCTCGGACTAGGTGAATTCCAGTGCCTCGAACTCGGGATTTAGCCTAGTACCCCAGAGAACTCCAAAGGTGCAGACAGCCCCCTCAGGGGATTGAACGGATCGCCTTCGGGATAGAAGAACCAGCTACCGCAAGCAAGAGGGGATTTCCCGAAGGCGGAACCTGCGAGCTAGGCAGCGCCCCGAACTGCAAACATAACTCCCGAAGAAGGGTGTTCGCCCCAGAGAGTGACCTCGCCCAAAGGACATCGGGAGTATGGCAAGAGCATTTAAGGAGCCTCTGACACATCACCCACAGACGCACCATGTCACCTCAAACAACGCTCTGACACGCCGACGCCGTCCAGGCCTTGTCACAACCTGTCTCGGACCAAGGCTCGAGGGAGCCTACAAACAGCTACTTTTCCCCTTTGTCCAAAGGTACACAGCAGATCTGACCGAACACGTGTCACGATCTGAACGGGCCAGACACTTCTATAAATACCAAAGAGCAACCCCTTGCAAAGGGTTGGTCAGTCAGTTGAGAGGACACGAACAGGCAAGGCCACTAAGCCCTTGAGTGCTCTCTTTCCTTCACCTCTCAGAAAACTAACTTGGGCGTCGGAGGCTCCTCCCCGGAAAAACATCCCGGGGACCTCCTAACCTTTCCTTTTGGGCTCTACAGGTACCACTCCCTGGGAAACCTCCACTCCGGGCGTTCTCCTCCTCAGGAAGTCCCTCCAGAAACCACCATGTCCTCCAGCGAAGATGTCTCCGGACATCATTTGGCGCCGTCTGTGGGAACCCACCCTCAGGTTGCCGTCGTTGAGACTCGGCGTTCTAAGGACAAAGGACTCCCGAAGTCCCCGTCCGCGCCTGAAGTCCAACCGGCTGCTGAGCAAACTCTTCCAGGGACTTCCACGCCCGAGGAAGAACGTCCTCTGGTCATAACCATGAGCTTCCTCCGTGACTTCCAACGCTCTGTTGTGGCTGAGATGACACAACAGATAGACAGAAGATGGCCACAACAAGCTCAAACCCAAAGGTCTCCTTCACCGGTACGCCCTCGGGAAAAGAGCCCCAAAGCAGTCCGCCGCAGTTCGGGGAGTGAAGACCCACGTGAGGAGTCTTTAACAGAAAATATGCCCCTCGGGGCACGCCTTCCAGGGCAAACGGGGCCCAACCAACCCAAAATTTGACGCCGAATGAGCCCTTTGCCCGAGACGAGGTCACCCTCGACGAAGCCATTCTCCGAAGAGGCGCCGTCAATCTCCTCCACCTGAGGTAGAACCTCCCCGACGACGAAGCCATTCTCCGAAGAGGCGCCGTCAATCTCCTCCACCTGAGGAAGAACCTAGCACCGCCACCCTCATGGAGAAAATATTGGCAAGGCTGGACCGAGTCGAGAGGCAGGTGGCTCGCAAGCCAGTTTGGGCCAGACTGTCTGAGTCTTTTTGTGGGGATCAGTCTCCTTTCACCCGAGCTGTGGTCGAGGCAGCTATGCTAGGTGACTTCAGGGTACCTCGGCTAGAGACGTACGATGGTCGGACCGACCCACAGGCCCACCTGACGAAGTACAGACGCAGCATGATGATGCACGGTGCGGACGACGCCACCTTGTGCAAGTGCTTCGAGGTCACCCTCTCTGGGCCAGCAACCGCGTGGTACAACTCCTTGGCTCCAGGAATCATCGGAAAATTCCAGGAGTTATCAACAGCCTTCACCCAACAGTTCATCAGGAGTCGCCCGACGGCGAAGATGCCCGTTCAAATGTTCGACATAGCGCAAAGAAGCGGAGAAACTATACGCGACTATGTCGAGAGGTTCAACAGAGAGGCTTTAAGTGTTCCAGACTTTCGGCCTGAAATACGCATCCTCGCCATGACAAGGGGCCTTCGGAGGGATTCCCAACTCTTCTACGAATTCTCCAAGGACCCTCCAGACACACTGGGCGAATTCTACCGACGGGCCGAACAGCACATGACGGCCGAAGAACTAAGAATGGGCGGACCCAGGCCCGAGCACACCCGTGGCGAGGGGTCCAGCCAGCAGGCACGCTATCCGACCGACCAGCCATCCCGACCCCGGAGAATGCGAGGAAGGAAACCCCGAACTTCACAGCGCTGAACACCACGAGGACCAACATCCTCATGACTCTGGAGAGGCAGGGAACACAAGTTCAGAGGCCAAGGGCCATGACCGCTGAAAATAGAAAAAACATGAAGAAGTTCTGCCAATTTCATCGCGATCATGGCCACGACACTGAGGATTGCTTCCAGCTGAAGAAGTATATTGAATCGCTGATAAAACAAGGCCAACTTCGGCGGTACCTACGGTTGCCTTCCCCGAATGGGAGGAAAGAGGAGGAAGGAAAGGTAGAAGATGAGGACTACGACTCCGACAGGCGGAGAAACCGAAGTCCGAAGAGGCGCCCTCCACCCCCTGCGGGAGTCATACAAACAATCACGACGGGGCTCCCATCCTCGGAAAGGAAAAGGAAGGCCAGGGAAATAGCTGTCATGGACTATCAAAGTCCGGCGAAGAAGCTATCCCGAAAAGATGGTTCCACAGTCGTCTTCCCTCACGACGACCCACTCCTGATCATGGCAAGAATTGGAAACTGGGATGTCATGTCAAAAGGGTATTGCTTGATGACGGATCAAACGCTGACGTCCTATTTTCACAACTGCTGCCGAGCTTGGGCATATCCATCAATGATCTCAGGCCTGTCACTTCACCGACCTTCGGGGTAGGACCTTCCGAGTTACCCGTCCTCGGGTGGATCGACCTTCCATTAATGATGAGAGGGACTTCGGTCAAAGGAGCAGCTGAGTTGTTTGCCTCGACGATGGCGAGGTTCATCGTCATGGATGTCCCCTCATCATACAACGCCATCCTTGGAAGGCAGACGCAGGGAAATCTGCACATTCGCCCTGACGTGAGACATTTGACTGTCACTTTCGCCACCAAGGAAGGAGACGCAGAAATCTTCATAGATCAGGGCGAAGTAAGAAAGGTGTTCGTCAAAGCCCGAAAAGCCCCAGCAAACAATTTCACACAAGCTGTAGAAGAAGGGGCTTCAAAGTCAAAAAATGGCGAGAAAGAAGTTTCTGGCAAGGTGGAAATGGAAGAAGTGGAACTTATCCCAGGACGAAGTACCCAAATAGGAAAAAACTTGTCCGAAGGAGATAAGAAAAAACTTGTATCCTTTCTGGTAATGAATAAAGACCTGTTCGCCTACTCGCCGAAAGACAGGCCGGGGGTAAATCCGCGCGTAATACAACATAGCCTCAAAGTAAGTCCGGAAGCAAAGCCTGTCCGGCAAAAGAAACGAGGCATCTCAGCCCATAAAAATGACTTCGTCAAAACCGAAGTCCAACGTTTATTGGAGGCAGATGTAATCAGGGAGGTCAAGTACCCCGAATGGCTAAGCAATGTGGTGATCGCCACAAAAGAAGGAAGCAACAAACTTCGGATGTGCATCGACTTCAGAAACCTGAACAATGCTTGCCCAAAAGATTCATATCCTCTCCCGCCAATAGATCAACTGGTAGATTCAACTGCCGAATACGGGCTCCTAAGTTTCCTAGACGCCTTCAGCGGCTACCATCAAATAAAGATGGACCCCTAAGACGAAGAAAAAACAGCCTTCATCACCGAGGGGGGGACATACTGTTACACCAGGATGCCTTTCGGGCTCAAAAACGCAGGAGCCACCTACCAGAGGTTGATGAGCAAGGTCTTTAATGACCAAATAGGGAGGAACATGGAAGTGTACGTAGATGACATGATAGTTAAAAGCAAGCTGCCTGTAGACCATGTCACAGACCTAAGGGAAACTTTTCACCAGCTCAGGACCTTCGGAATTCGCCTTAACCCTGAGAAGTGCACCTTCGGGGTAACTTCGGGAAAGTTCCTTGGGTACATGGTATCAGAAAGAGGCATTGATGCTAACCCAGAAAAAATTAAGGCTCTGTTGGAATTCCGAACTCCTGCCACAATAAAAGATGTGCAGAGACTTGCTGGAAGAATAACCTCCCTTAGCAGATTTATTTCCAGATATGGAGACCGGTGTCGAGCATTCTTCAAAGTCCTCACTAAGGCAGCAAAAAGGAAGGACGACCTCGAGAGTAATGATCGTCCTTGGAATGAGGACTGCCAAAAAGCTTGGGAAGAACTCAAAATCTACTTGGCTCGCCTGCCCACTTTGCGACAGCCCCGCGAAAGAGAACCTCTTGTGTTGTACCTCGCCGTCACAGAAAAAGCAGTAAGCTCAGTCCTTGTGAAAGAGGAAGGGGCGAAGCAGTGGCCAGTCTACTATGTGAGCAAGTCCCTGCATGGCGCCGAAATCAGATATCCTTTGTTACAGAAAGCTATATATGCCTTGGTCCTGGCAGGAAGAAGGCTACGACCATATTTTCAGGCTCACCCCATCATCGTCCGAAGTAGTTTACCCCTACGGGACGTCATGAAGAAGTAGTTTACCCCTGCCATTCGGGGGAAGGCTCTCCAAATGGTGTATAGAGCTTGGCGAACACGACATCACTTATGAACCTCGGAAAGCCATAAAAGCTCAAGCCTTGGCAGATTTCATTGCCGAGGTCCCCATTACCGAGGACAGCCACCCAAGTCCCGATGAAAATGAGCCAGAATGGGCCTTGTACGTTGATGGTGCCTCGGGCGCCGAGCACCAAGGAGCAGGGGTGATCATCAGAGGCCCCGAAGGCTTGGAAGTAATGAAGGCCATTAAGTTCAGCTTCAATGTCACCAACAATGTGGCTGAATATGAAGCTCTCATAGCGGGCTTGCGCCTGGCCAGAAAAATTGGTGTCAGAAACTTGAAAGCCCATAGCGATTCCCAACTAGTAATTCAACAAACAACAGGGGACTACGGGGCGAAGGATCCAACACTGGCAAAATACCATGAATTAGTAACGAAGCTTATTCGAGAATTCGACACCGTGCGAATCGAGAGTGTGCCTCGCAGACATAACGCTGAGGCAGATGAGTTGGCAAAATCAAAAGCATATACTGAGGTGTTAAGCCAGCCGAGCATTACAGTGCTAAGCATAATGACTTCGGGAAGAAGCTGGAAAGACCCAATAAAAACATATCTCGAAACCAATACGATCCCCGAAGACCCCAATGAAGCAGCAAAAGTGCGGAGACGCTCCGGTCGTTTCTTTCTGATTGGAGAAGAGCTATATCGGCAGGGATATGCAAATCCACTACAGAGGTGTGTTGGTGAAGAGGATATTGAAATAATCCTCCAAGAAGTTCACGAAGGCGCTTGTGGTTCGCACATCGGAACCGACGCCCTGGCAGCGGTGATACTTCGCCAAGGATACTTTTGGCCTACCTTGAGGAAAGACGCTAGGCGGTTCGTCCAGGAATGTGGTAATTGCCAAAGACATGCAAAAATCCAAAGAACACCCTCGGAGCTGGTGACTTCGGCAAACTATCCCTGGCCCTTCGCGGTTTGGGGCATAGACCTTATCGAGCCGCTCCCGACAGCGCCTGGGGGCGTGAAGTTCTGCGTAGTCGCAGTAGACTATTTCTCTAAATGGGTCGAGGCAGAACCTTTGACGACTATCTCGGCAAGAGAAGTGCGCAAATTCGTGTGGAAAAACATAGTATGTAGATTCGGCATACCGAGGGTACTAGTGGCCGATAACGGATCTCAGTTCATAGACAAAGGGTTCCAAGAGTTTATCAGCGACCTCGGAATAAAGATGCACTTCGCCCCGATAGCTCACCCCCAAAGCAATGGGCAGGTGGAAGTATATAACAGGACCATAAAAGATGGTCTGAAAAAGAGACTGGGCGAGGCAAAAGGGAAATGGCCAGGAGAACTCCAAAGCATGCTATGGAGCTACCGAACAACGCCCCGAAGGGCTACAGGGGAAACTCCTTTCTCGCTCGTCTTCGGTACGGAGGCCATAATCCCAATAGAGGTAGTGCGACCATCAATACGAGTGCAGGTATTTGATGAAAGTGGAAATGACCTCGGCTTAAGAACCAAGCTCAACCTCGTCGACAAACATAGAGAAATAGCGGAACTAAGAAGGAAAGCTTTCCAGCAAAGAGTGGCCGCCGCTATAAACTTGCGAGCTAGGCCAAAGGGAATAAAAAGGGGTGATCTCGTTCTCCGAAAGGCGGAACTCGCACCCCGGAGGCCATCACACAGCGTACTTCGCGCGAATTGAGAGGGACCTTATCTGGTTATTGCCGAAGTACGAAGAGGGGTGTACAAGCTCGGTGACGCCGAAGGCGTGGAATTAAAAAACACTTGGCATTCAGATGCCTTGAAAAAGTTCTATGCTTAGAATCTTGACGAAAGGGTTTATAGTGTACAAAGATAGAAAAAAAATCTTCTAGCTACAACGAACTTCTGAAAGAAAGATTCTTGAACAAAAGAATTACTAAAATTCCGCGAAGATGGTCGCCAGAATAAGCATAGGTGCGATTTCCTGAAGTCCCTCGAATAAGCATGTTCGGGAAAATAGGAAATGTAAAACCTTGTGAGAATTTCTAAATACAAAGGCTCACAGAGAACCGATCTAATCTTCTGAAGTCTCTTGAGCAAACGCGTTCGGGGCAAAAAGGAATGAACAATCTCACAAAAAAGACTTAGCCAAAATTTCTTACAGGAAAGAAAAAAGTCTTTATTAACAGACGAGATCGGTTTACAAAGAAGAAGGACTACCAAGAAAGAAAGAGTACAAGGAAGGAGAAAAAGAAGGCAGAAGGGGCCTGAGATAAATTAGGGATTCTCGGCGTCCCGGGAGCCACTAGCCCCTGCATCCTTTTCCGCCACCATCCGCGCCAGAAGAGTCTGAGGCAGGTTCAAGTGCTCGAGCTTGGACCAAGTCCACCAAGGTCCCTCAAGAATATTTAGGGCCTCTAGGAAAGAAAGGTCGAGATCTGGAAACCTTAGAAGAACTTGATGACGAACTAGGCAAAACCCATCTTGAAAACCAACTTTGGTCATCTCGTCGGATTTCCTCTTCTCGACCCCAAGATCATTAAGCTCGCTCTCCAGGTCTTAAACCTTTTTCCTTAACGCCTTCACCTTCTTTTTCCTCGACTCATCCTTCCCCTTCTTCGAAGAATCAACCTCAGCTTGAAGTGCGGCTTTCTCGGCCTCCGCTTTCGCCGGAAGAGCCACAGAATCCGACTTCTCCTTTTGAAGTGCCTCATTAACTGAAGTCAACTCCGCCACTTTTTCACCGAGGTCAGAAATCTTCTGGGAGGAGTCCTTTATGAGTTCTTCTTTTTCCTTCGCAAACTCCTCCCGAAGGGCAGCAATCTCTGACGCCGAAGTTTGGGCCAGCTGAGTGTTCCGAGCAAGCAAGTCCGCGCACTGGGTCAAGTATTGTTCTATAGTCTTTGAAGCGGCGGCCCGGTACATCCCCTGCCTCGCCACCCGGACTCTGAAGAATCCGGCATATCCCAGCAGCTGCAGAAAAACAGAGGCAAGAATGAGACAAGGCAAAAAAAAAAAAAAAAAAGGGAAGGCAAATACTTAGAAGGAAAGGAAAGGTGAGAAACACACCTGGGCGGCGTGCTCGGAAAGCTTCGCGGCGAGGGAGTCATCATCCGGATGAGCCCCCACAAGGGCCCTGAAAGAAGCTTCTGTAAGAACCCCCTTCGCAATCTCCTTGGCCATTCGTGGGTAGTCTTCGGGGTACATGTCCATGTCCTCCGTAAAAGACCAAAATGGCTCCTTCAGAATCTTCCCCTTCGGGATATGGGCATCCCGAAGGGCCCGCTTCCGGGCGTGCTCGGCAACCCAATCCGGAGGAAGAATCTCCTCTGCACGACAAAAGCATAAAAATTGTCAGACACAAGTAGTTGCCAAAAAATTCAGAAACTGAGTGTCTAAGGCATCAAACCTGGTGGCACTTCGGCAACGTCGTCGCCAGAATCCAGGCCCCCTCAGAAGAAATTTCCTTCCCTTTCCTCTTGCGGTGGTCTTCGGCAGAAGGGGCTTCCACCAAAGTGTCTAGAAGAGCCGCCGAAGTAGGGCTCGAAGGAGCGACATCTGCACCGACCTCGGTCGAAGGCGCAGCAACGGTTACCTCGGGCTCCTCGGCCACCTCCTCGGAAATCTCCGGCATAGGAGGGGGCACGGTCTTCTTCGATCGCTTGGCCGCCGGAGGCCCCCCGCTACCCGCCTTCCGTCTTCGGGAGGTAGCCTTCTTTGTTTGTTCACCTTTCTCGGCTTGCCCGACGAAAAGCGATCGGTAATAGGCAGCAGTATCCTCGCCCATCTCTGAAAAAGAGAGAAAACATCAGCGTAAGTCCAAGATGGAATTAAAACAAGGGGACTAGGAAATGACTTACTTTCGAAAAAATCTTCATAAGTAATGTCCTTCTGAAGAAGTTTTACCAGCCAGGAGTCCTTCCCAGCAATGGCAGGAGCCGGCATCTCGAGGTCCGTTTCGTGCTCCTTTACCACCTTCAACTCCTGAAGGACTTCTTCGGTCATCAACTTCCAGTTAATTGGAAAAGGGTAAAGGGGGCGCGGTGGAACCTCGGAATCCCAGTCAGAGACCGCTCGGATGCGCTTGTCAAAGTCCGCAAAAATAGGTGTTAACTCGGGAGTTAACAGTATCTTCGGGTCAATGACATCCATCACGAGCTTTCCCTGAGCCCACTTCGTTGGGACGTACGACCAGGCCTCCTACTTCTTCATAAAGAAGAATTT
The DNA here is from genome assembly GCA_005392925.1 of Aquilaria sinensis. Taxonomy (NCBI): domain Eukaryota; kingdom Viridiplantae; phylum Streptophyta; class Magnoliopsida; order Malvales; family Thymelaeaceae; genus Aquilaria; species Aquilaria sinensis. The sequence continues at coordinate 94,035 of SMDT01003217.1, read as the reverse complement.
CTGTTGCCACCCTCGCCAGCTGTCCTTGTTGGCAAAGGTGAACTTGTATTTTTTGCTCCCTGACCCCCGAGGTAGCATGAAATAGAAGCCACCCTTTGGGATCACGAAGAGCTTGTAGTACTGCAGAAAAATGACAAAGTGTGGCTCTATGCCAAAGACACCACACATACAAAGAAAAGCATTGAAATAGCAGTACGAGTTCGGCGGAAGTTGGTTTACGGCAATGCGATGGAAATCACAGAAATTGCAAACCATCTTCGGCGGAGGATACTGAAGTCCGGCCTTCAATTGGGCACGGAAAACAGTAACCTCGTCACTACGGTTTGAAAAGCTATATTGGTCAGAACGAGGCAACCTCATAGTGACGTAGGAAGGACTATCGCCTCTCCTAGAACGTACCTCCTATCAAAAAGCATGCTCGGGAAGCCTGGCACCATCCAAGGGAGGCACTAGTACTGACCTCGGACTAGGTGAATTCCAGTGCCTCGAACTCGGGATTTAGCCTAGTACCCCAAAGAACTCCAAAGGTGCAGACAGCCCCCTCGGGGGATTGAACGGATCGCCTTCGGGATAGAAGAACCAGCTACCGCAAGCAAGAGGGGATTTCCCGAAGGCGGAACCTGCGAGCTAGGCAGCGCCCCGAACTGCAAACATAACTCCCGAAGAAGGGTGTTCGCCCCAGAGAGTGACCTCGCCCAAAGGACATCGGGAGTACGGCAGGAGCATTTAAGGAGCCTCTGACACATCGCCCACAGACGCACCATGTCACCTCAAACGACGCTCTGACACGCCGACGCCGTCCAGGCCTTGTCACAACCTGTCTCGGACCAAGGCTTGAGGGAGCCTACAAACAGCTACTTGTCCCCTTTGTCCAAAGGTACACAGCAGATCTGACCGAACACGTGTCACGATCTGAACGGGCCAGACACTTCTATAAATACCAAAGAGCAGCCCCTTGCAAAGGGTTGGTCAGTCAGTTGAGAGGACACGAACAGGCAAGGCCACTAAGCCCTTGAGTGCTCTCTTTCCTTCACCTCTCAGAAAACTAACTTAGGCGTCGAAGGCTCCTCCTTGGAAAAACATCCCGGGGACCTCCTAACCTTTCCTTTTGGGCTCTACAGGTACCACCCCCTGGGAAACCTCCACTCCGGGCGTTCTCCTCCTCAGGAAGTCCCTCCAGAAACCACCATGTCCTCCAGCGAAGATGTCTCCGGACATCAAGGCCCCTTGATAAAGTGAGACTAAGAAAATGCATGGCCATGCTCGGATGAGTTGATATATGATATCAATGTCATCAGTTTAAGTTAGTCTACTCGGTAATCAAGAAATCATAGATCAGGCTATACAAGAGTGACACATTTCATGTCTTGTGCTTGGTCTTGATATCTTGGACAAAAGGAGAATGGCACATATGGATAATGATCATAAAGGTTTAGTTAAATCACCAACAATCTTGTTACTTGGGTAGCAATGATGCGTTGCTAGATACTGCTCATTGTTTATGATCATAAATATGATTTATGATCACTGCCAATATGATAGGAGCCTATTGGGTTGCACACATAGAGCCAATTGGATTATTTGAGTGCATGGGCTGAATTGTTTGGTATTACTTTCATGATAATTTTGTATTAATGATTAGCCCAGAGGTTGAGCCATTATTAGGCTTGAAATTAAAACCTAATTGGATTAGGGCTTTGAAACCTATTTGGCTTGGGAGTTAAGTCTCACTATAAATACATCATATAGTGAGAAATTTGCAGCTCTTGCCCTAGCCTCCTGAAGGACAAAATCAGAAGATTTTTTAAAGTTCCAGTTGCACTCTTCTCTTGCCATTCCTTGGAGGACACAAGCTAGCACTACGAGCGCAAGAGGAACACATCTACTGAGATGTGGTGCCCGAAAGGCTCGTTTGGATACCATAGAGAGCTTGAACACGTCAACTGTTTAAGTTTTATAATTCAACTCAACAGTTGGGTGAAAGATCTCAACCAAACTAGCTATAAAATTTTGAATGCCGGATTTACCCCGTTTCACTTGGATCCTGAAGGGTTTCGATTATATTCTGCTGCACTTGTTTGGCTCCCAAAACCCTATACTTTGTTCTTGCCAAGCACATTTTTCTTCCTCGAGCTCCTTAATCCTTGCACCTCTATTGGTTGGAGCATAAAGTTGAGCCTCCTTAGCAACCTCAAGTCCATGTCTTCTATCCTCACCATCAATCTATTGAGGGCATCTTGTATCTCTTTCACGAAAGGCTCTTTATTTGGCCTTACCTCAATCCTCCTATCTTCTTGATTAGCCATGATTCCTAAAATTGAAGATCCTCACAATGCACACCTAATGTGTTTCACTAAGAAATGTGCACTGAAACACTCAATTTGTTAGTGAGAATATAGCTTTCAAAAGAATCCTCAAAAGTTCTAAGAAAACTATCCTCAAAGCACACAAGAAAAATCAAATTTCTTCGAAAACAAAGTTTTAAGTTCAAAATAAAGGTAGGCTAAACAAAATTTGAAAGAATCTAGGAAGCCCTTGCAATAGAAGATTGCAAGAACAACAAAGAAAGGCTTATACTAAGGACCGAGAGTTTTAGGGTTGCAAAACCAAGTAATTGTCCAAGCTTCTTTTTTTGCAAATTTTTATTGAAACTCTTTTTCTTCTCTTATTTTTTTTTTATCTTGTCAGAAATATATTGCTTCTTGGGTCCTTACTACCAAAGACACAAAGATGCAATTACTTATTTGGAAAAAAACAAGCAATATTAATTTTACTTGTATAACTAGAAGCAATTTTGTACTAAAACAACCTGGCTTGGAGTCCTTTTTTTTTTCTTATTTTCTTAACTCTTGGATGGTAGAAGCATAGAAAAAAAAAGGATTAATGAACTAGAACAAAAATAATGAAATAAAAATGAAATAAGACACAATGAAACTGAAAGAAACAAGGTAACACTAGTTGACTCTTTTTGTAGGTTTTTCTTGATTTGCATGAAAGACAATGCTGGAAAATAGAGAGGTAGACCTAAAAATAGATGAAAACATTAGAAACAATGAAACTTAGATAAAAGCAAGCAAGAAAAAAAATCAAAGTAAACAAAGAAGATAAACTAGAACACAAACATATGTCTCCGGATGGAACTTGTAGCTCTGATACCTCTTGATGCGAACCCCATTGGTATAAGGACCAAGAAATGTGCTCAAGATGCTAACAAGTTTCAAAAAAAAAATCCAAGGGACTAGAATTTGACCCTCACCCCCAACCAACCTGTGCTTAAAAACAAGAAGTATAAAGAACACAAAGAAAACTAGCTTCCTTGTGCACCAAGGTAAGTTCACCATGAACTCAAGAGAATGGCTCTCAAAAGCAATATTATTAAGCAATGAATTATAGGTTTTACAGGAATAATATAGGCCTTTATGTAGGATTAAAACTAGGTTAAAATAAGGCATAAATTTGAATTAGAACCCTAAATCAAAAAGGCTTAGAAAACCTCGTCAAACTAAGAGTCCTTTACATAGTTTGTACTTGTTTTTATGTGCAATGCTTATGGCATGTTTCCCATGTGACAAAAATACTTCCCAAGGCCTAAATACATCTTGAATATTAGAAATAAAGTAGAATTAAATAGATATTTAACTTAGAACATAAAATAAACTCTGTAAACCCTTAAGGGTGCGCTTGGGTGTAATTCATGGCGTATGTAGGCTTTGTGCTTATGCCTGATAGGTCCAACTGGAATCTTTGAGTTCCATTAGCTTGAGACTATCTTTTAGGACATGTGGAAGGGCCTTGAAGCTTTAGGGCTCATAAATTTGAGCCATAGAAGAAAATGGCATGACAGGGTCTTCATTAGGGCTCCATGGGTGCACTCTCAAGTGTGCTCTTAAGCTCCTTATGGTTTTGTGTGTCTTGGCACTCTAAGAATGAGCACCAAGCTATGCCATCTCTACAATTTGAATCCTTTTCTATTCTAGCAACTCCATGTGAAGATCCAATTCCATCCCCTATGAAATAGCAAGTAACAAAAGCATGAAGTGCTTGGGCTCTCTTATTAGCCCTTTTCCTTGTACTAGGTTCACTAGCTATCTTCAACGAGTCCTTGCCATCCTTGGGTATGCCTTCTAGATTCATATTACCTTGTTTAGTGTCATACATGCCTTGCTTAATAAGTTCTTGTTCCAGAGACAAGGGCCTTTAAACTGCTTGATAATAGTCCTCAATGTCCATTACCTTCAAGATTTGTCTAATTTCTGGCCTTAAGCCTCTCATGAATCTTTTAGCCTTCAAAAATTCTTGCCCTTCATACTGAGGATGATACCTAATCAATGAGCTAAACTTATGCTCACACTGGGCCACAGACATATTACCTTGAACCAATTGATCAAATTCCATCTACTTCTAGCATTTAATAGCCTTACTTACATATTGGCTTTGGATGGCATGAAAGAATTCTGCCCATCTCCATGGTCCATCTTTTTGGGTCTATCTCCATGGTCCCTCTCCAATCTAGCTTGGAAGCTCTTTTAAGTAGTTTTCCACCACAGTTCAGCACTACCTTCCAACTTAAAGGTAGCTAAGCACACCTTTTGAGTGGAATTTTCTAGCTAGCACAACCAATACTCAGTTGCTTTTAAACCTCCATGTCCCATGAAGGTTGGGGTTTTTATGTTCAGGAATCTTTTCAGCTATCCCTCCTTCAACTCACCTTCCTTTCTTTCCTCCCTGTACCTCCTACATCTTTGGTATTCTCTATGTCCCTCTCTATGCCTCCTTATTCTAGAATTTGGTTCTTCCCCTTGCCTTACATTCCCTTCTTTGGATGTTTTTCAAGCAAGTCCTCACTCACTACTACTTCATATCTTTCTTCTTGTCTGATCTTAAACCATACTATTCTAGCCCTTAAATGTCTCCTTTCCTCATCCATCTCCTCATCCACAAAAGGTTCAAACCTACTCCCTTTTCCTTCTTCTTGGTTTTTAGGATTTCCCTTTGGATTTTATCCCCTAAGGTTTCTCACTTCAACTTTATCTCTCTGATGGCTTACTAGTGTTTGTCCTTACACTACTACTTGCATGCTAGCTACCAAGCTAATACAACTAGCATGGCAATCATTATATCCTCCATCCTCTTGTGAAGAATCTTACTAGGTCTAGCAACATCTCTAGCTACCTTGCCTAAATTTTCATGACCCACCTGGTCATGTGAGGCCACTCCTTCTTTATTAGGCTCTTCCCACCTAATGTCCCCAGCTTGTTCATCCTTAGGTTCTTGTTCTTGACCTTCATTATATTGCCAAATGGGATTTTTGTCAAGGCTATCAATTAAAGGACTAAAGTTGATAACATTTTCAAAATTATAGGACTCAAAAAGAAACTTGTGAAGTTGTAAGACTTGCTGATTTTGAATTTCCCCCAATCTCGAGCCAAAACTCCAAAGATCATTTTGGATTCTACACTTAGCTCCTCATTGATAGTTATTTCTGATAGCAATATTAGCAACAAAAATAAACTAATTAGGAGAGAAAGAGGCATTAGAGAGGCAAACATTGATCCTGGTTTGGTAGAGGTAGTTAAAACCTAGGTGTTAAGGAAAAAGCTTGGGGTGCAAGCATCTGAATCTTTCAAAAAATTGATGTAGGAAATTTGCAAAGAGGATGGCAAGGTAAGGCCAACTTGCAGAATTAAAGGGGAACAAAAGGTCCTTAATGAGTGTCATAGCCCTAACCCTCTAGGCTCTGGCACAATTTAAATTTTGTAAAGCTCAAACTATGCCAAACTAAGGGATAGAACCATGAACCAACCAAGTTTTACTAAAATTCATTGGGAACCAGAAATTCCAGACTTGAAATTCTAAAGTTTCAAGAATTTCTATCTAAGTGTACACATGGCATTTTGGCATGAAACTTTGTATGCTTTTAGTTCAAACATCCTAGAAGCAAGGAAAATAGTTTTAAAATAGTCAAGTAAAACTGCCGAGAACCTAATTTTGTAGGTTCTGCCAAGATAAGCTTAAAACCAAGGCCCAAACCCTAGTAAGCCTACCTTTACGCCAACCCTAGAGAAGCTCTAAGTACTTGTTAGTGTGTGCCACTGGTTAGAATTTCAAACAAGCATCTAGAACACCCAAACATGCAAGCTAAAACTTAAGCATTCATTACCAAGTGCTGCATTTCAAAATGTCTTTACAAACCACATCAAGCTCAGGTTACAATTAGGTAATTACACAATGTAGAGTCAAGTTATATAATCTAGGTTACAAGCTTATCCACTAAGCTACCTAGGGTTCTACCTAGTACCAACCCTGACTTCCAAATTGAGTTTAGCCATAGCTTCCCTTCCTTACTAAGGTAGCTGAAAATAAAGCCAACCTACTTGTTAGCCATCCAAATGAATCACACCACTAACAAGAGTTTAGTTAAAGAGGACCCAAGAAATGATACCTGTAGAAGTACTTCACAAGCGCAAGAAAATTTGTAAGCTTAGTTTTCTAAACCATTCCCTGCATTACAACAACATACAAGGGGTTAGTTCCTCCTTGAACTCAATAAGGGTTAATCCTTAAACTAAAGCTCTAAAACCTGAAAAACAGAAAGTAGTACCAAGTGTATATATATGTATATATATATATATATATATATATATATATACAACAAAAATAGTAAACAAAGCGATAACCCAAAATTGAGGTCAGCACGTGCAAACAACCAAACAAGCACACAAACCCCACTCACACACACCTTTATATAGGTTCCTAAAGCCTTGTTTGGCCCTTAGTAAACAAACACATAACACTTTTAAAGAAATCAATGAGCTCCAAATCCATTAAGGCACTTAAAGAGTACCTTGTGCTGGCTAAGCACCTTTGGGGTCCTAGCCACCTTTGGGTTGTTGGTGTTGTGCCCAAAAGGCAATCATGAGATGATTGTATCTTGCACATTGAGCCATGATATTTTACTGAAGTATTATTCTAATAATTTTTTTTGTTGTTTATTTCTATGTAACATAATCAAATATAATTATACACTAGAATAATAGTGTTCAAAAATGTCCCTGGTCTAGTATTATTGTGGAGTTGGTTTTAATAATACATAAGGACTAGCATATATGGAGACTAATATGATATATGTAGTCTACATATGGGTACAACTCAGAGAATATACTAGACTAACCCGTGATGAGAACGCTACATGGATTGTTATATGAGAGTAAAAAATGATTCTTATAGTGATCATGGTGTATGTATTCATTTGACCTAAGATCATCAAGGTTCCCTACATGTGGGTCATATACTTTGATACTTCCCTCTATTGCTTGTAATTGAGTGAACATAAAGGTAGTCATTGGGTATGTCACATATCATCCAAAGGGATTTGTACAATCAAGAGAGGAATTGTTCCAACTATGTAATAGGAGTGATATCTTTGGGCCCCTTAATTGAGTGAGATTAAGGAAATGCATGTCCATGCTTGAATGAGTTGATATATGGTATCAATATCACCAGTTTAAGTCACTCTACTTGGGAAACTAGACGCCATAGATTAGGCTATACGAGAGTGATATATTCCATGTCTCGTGCCCAGCCTTAATATCATTGGAAAAAAAGGACGATGGCATATATGAATAATGATTATAGACGTTTAGTCGAATCACTTACTATCTTGTCACTTGGGTAGCAATGATGTGTTGCTAGACACCACTCATTGTTTATGACCATAAATATGATTTATGATCATTGACAATGTGAATAGGAGCCTATAGGGTTGTACGCTTAGATCCAATTTTGTTATTTTAAGTGCATGGGCTAAATTGTTAGTTTTTATTTCATGATAATTTCAAGTTAATTATTGGCCTAAAAGTTAAGCTATTGTTGAGCCCAAAGTTAGGCATGATCAAATTAAGGTTATGAAACCTATTGATGGCGTTGGGTTAGCCATCATTTACGTTCCCGCCGTGGCTCCACGACGGGGGTGACAGGGACCTCCTGAGGGATGTCATAAGTGGCCGTCCTACGATGGAGAGCGGGGGCCATGAAAGATTTCAGTGAAGGAAGGAGCCTGAAAAAGCTGACGTCTTCAAGCGGTTCGGCCTGAAATATACAAAAACAGGGGTTAGGAGGTCCCTGGAGTGATTTTCCGGGGAGGAGCCTCCGACGCCCAAGTCAGTGCCTCTAAATAGCAAAGAATAGGCATAAAATAGACTGGCTGGGGGTATTTTTCTGGCATGCACATAAGGAGAAGCATCACGCCAGAGGCGTTTTTTTGGCATGCCTAGAGGAGAAGAGAGGAGAAAACTGGGACTCTGGAGTATTCCCCCAAAGCTCATATCCAGCCCCCCTCCTCCCCCTTGCCCAGAGTTTTTCCTGCTGTAAATAGGAGAAAATGAACCCTCCTAATCGTGACACGTGTATAGACGGATAGGATCTGTACCTCTTAAACAGGAAAGTGGTCAGCCGTATGCAGGCTTTCTCGGGCAATGTTTGTCGAAAATCGTGTCTCAGTGTGCCAGAGCACGGACTACAGTGGCCTGTCAGAATGCTTGAGGTCAACATCTAGGACGTACGGGCAAATATGTCAGAGACTCCTTCGTATCACCCATCACCCCTCCGAGGTCCCTCGGTCGACGTTACCTTTTGGGCAGACGAGCAAGGACTTCTCCCGGGGTGACACCGTTTCTTCGGGGTGTTCTTACTCTTCCGAAGTTGGTTCATTCATCCTCTGATGGGGAGGCAATACAGTAACTCTCCGAGGTTGGTGTGATGGGTCTTCCGAGGTCGGATATGTCAGGCGTTTGGCCCCTCCTCCGAAGTTAGTGGCCAAGATCATGGCACTTCGGCCATCACCTATTTGAATTAGGAGTTATGCTTCACTATATTTATGTTATATAGTGATTATTTTTGTATCTACTTCCCTTGGACAAAATCAAAAAGGTTCTAAAGGTTCCAATAGAAAGGTTCGAAAAGTTCCAGTCACACTTTTCTTTTGTCATTCCTTGGAGGATGCATGCTAGCACTGCGAGCACAAGAGGACTGCACCTAGTAGGATATAGTGGAGGTGTGGTGATCTGAATGGTTCATATGGATACCATAGAGAGATTAAACACATCAACAATTCAAGTTTTTGTGATTCAACTTAACAGCTAGGTGAAAGATTTCAACCTTCTAGGTATAAAATTTTTCAACACCCGATTTACCTCATTTCAATTGGATCCTAAAGAGTTTTGATTAATTTCCACTATGTTCTATGGCTCCTGAAACCCTACATGGGTTGCATTTGTTTGCCACCAAGCTAGCTTAGTCATCCAATGCCCTAAGACATTCCTAGAACCAAAATAGAGCACCCACTTATGCCTGAGAGCATTTCAACCACTAACCACAACATATGAACTTACTTAGCAACCAACACTATCATTCAAATGTTTCAAGTTGATCTCAAGCTAGAACACTACGTTTTCTTACCAAAACAAACTTAAATCAACAAACCAAGCCCTTACCTTCTTGGTTGAAACCAAAGCAGCAATGCCAGACAATTTCCTTCCTTTTGCTTGGGTTGAAAACAACTTCCTAAACCTTTCTTCCTGAGCCTTGATCTACCAAAATCTGGTGAATTCCCTTGATTTTCCAAATCAAGAATAGTTTGAACAATCAAGTTTAGTTTCAAAACAACAATGGAAGGATTAGCCTGACAACCAAACCCATTTGCCTGGTTAATAACCAGGTTAGTGACAAGTGTTCAAACAAATGGGCAAACACTCGCTTTGGTGCTCCACTTTCTTTGTATGAAACAATTCCACCCCAACTTTGGCAGAAATTCCTAGTTTGCCTAGACAATTCCACCTACCATTTTCCCTTTTAGTTCGATTAAGTGCTCCTTGACTTAATCACACCTGAATTGGTTGTTAACTTTCTCAAACTTCACAATTAAGTACCTAAGGACTGAATCACTCAAGAGATGACCACCCCTTTATTTCTTTCGATCAATTCAGTAATTTTTTTGCACTATTGTTCTAACCTCCTTGACAATTTTGTTACTCTTGTTATCCCTTTACTCATAAACCATACCCTAATCAAACCTGAAGAGGTTGTGTCAATAGGAATGCTTAATCCTAACATAAGAGGTGTTAAGAAAAAAGAGGAAAATAATCTTGACTAGAGACTTCTTTTAAAAAATAGAATGGGTTTATCATTTGGTTTAATATGCATATGGCATCTAGAAGTGTTTCTTTGGTGGACTTTTAGTGGTGAAGGATTTTTAGGGACGGTTGGTAAATGGTGTTCTTTTGAATCCCTTATGCTTATTATAAATTTATATAGACCTCATTGTCTAGCCTTGAAAAAAGATTTATAGGGAAATCTATATCTGTTTGTATCTAATGTTGAGAGACCAAGGTGGTGCATGGGTGATTTTAACATTTTAATCTCACATCATGGGTAGAGTGGATGTGTCAACAACAAGGGGTTAATTACACGCATAGACCTATCCTTTTGATATATTTATGTTCTAACCCTAACCCTTATTTTCCTCATAACATGCCCTTAATCTTAATGAAACATTTCATTTTAGCCTTTCCTTAGATAGAACTCATAATCTTAGAAGAAAAATGTCACGTCACCATAGTCTATGTGTTGAAACCTTTTTATCTAACAATCCAACCACTATCAACTACCACTTCACCTGCACTTCCCAATTCAGCTCCTCTACCATTTCTACCACCTCCATTTGTTGATCCACCTCCATCCAACAACCTCATTCAATCCAACAAATGCCCCCCAATCGACTCAACCCCTCTGCTTTATTACCTTAGACAACAACGTCTATCTCTCATCAACCAGAGCATCACAAAAAGTCTTGTGTTATAAATCTATCCTTCTTCCTCAACAGAAAAAAATCCCGATGTCTCCAAGCTCCTAGCCAATGCTACCATATCCTCAAACCACTAGCTCTATTGCCTTCACAAACGATAGACACATTCAGCATAATCCACAATCAAGAAGCAACATTGTACCTCTTTATTACTTTCAAGGTGTATCCAAATTGTTTGAATTACATGGTAGAACCAATCCGAACCATCAAAACTATATTTCAATTTATTCGTTTCGATTTATCTGGTTCCTTTTCCTAAGACATAGGTACATAATAAATGATAATATAAATATTAAGTTTTTTACCTCTTATACAAAAATTAAATAAGGATAGACAACATATAGTCCAAAATTAATAGGAAATAACATTATATGTGTAGGATCAATTTGAATAATAGTAAAAATTAGAAGGTAATAATTTTATATATGTAGAGTCATTAAGGATAATGGTAAAATATTTATTATTATTTGATCTATTCAGGTTTATTCGGTTTTAAGTGTATGATTCAATAACAGATCTAAAAATTGACATTAAACTTAGTTTTGATTCGAATCGACCAAATTATGAAAAAAAATCAACCATTTTATCTAAATGTAATTGATTTTTTCAGTTTTTTCAACTTTGTCTAAATAATGCTCACCCCCATCAAGAACAAAAGCTTGTGAATTTTATATGTTTTGTGACAAATTATATCAAACTATGATTCTGGAAAAAATAACATAACAACCTAAGCTGATTTTGTAAGTTAGGTTTTAGCAACTACCAGTTGTTCGACATAAGGCCTAAACCAAAAAATTGCAAAGCACCAATTCTTGGACTACAATAAAGAACACAAGGATTTGCAACACAAAAATTCTAGTTGAACAACCATGGGGGCCAAATCTGAATCTTAGGGAATGCATATGAATATTGAAAACTTAATTTAGCTAATATTTCTAAAACAAGTAGAGAAGTTTGCATCACAAATAGGAATCACAAGAAGATTAACATGAAAAGGAAATTGTAGCATGGGGGAAGATGCAATAGTTTCGGTAAATAGGTTTTGGGAATGCAAATTCCATTCTAGAGGTAGACACAGAAATATAAAAGTGTGGCGACCAAGGCTATAGGTAATGGAGATATTGGGGCCGGCTTGGAGATTAAGCGACGAAGACAAATGGAGGGCGACAACAAGGCTATTTTCATACCCGGTGGGAGATCAGCGAGCTGGGGATCACATTACGGAGTTGGGGAAGGTGAGATATGAAAAGTATAAGGTGGCAAAGGTGATTATGGAAAAAAAAACAGAGGGATGAGGGAAAGGATGAAGATGGAAAAGAAGCGGCATTAAAGTATGGTAGTGGCTAAGTAGAGAGTAAAGATAAAAGTGAAGGGGATAAGGTGAATTAGGTCGCTATCGCCAGCATGTAGCTGAAAAAGGAAGCAAAAGAATCACTGCCTAATTGGAAGCAATTGAAGGATCACTTGTTTTTGTTTTTTTCTTTCTTTTTTTAATTTTTTTAGATTGAATTGCTCATGTTAAGAATCAAAATGGGCTGATTTTATGTTATGAAAATCAAATGAGTGGGTCGAGTTAAATTTGCATTTTGGGATGAAAAAACTTTTCCAACAATAAAGTAGGAATGGCAGCTAGTGGTGACCAAAAATGAGGAGACGAGAGGGTCCAAGAATGACAAGTTGGTGGTGACAAAAAGGGATGAGGGTGTGGTGGATGTGAAGATGGTAGTTGAATTGTGAGATAGAAAAAGTTTTAAGATTCGTTTGGGAAAGAGAAAAGCTTTTAGCAATTAAAACTAACATGTTTCCCTATAATCCTATGCTGACATTGCATTTTTTATCTAACATAATGAGTTTCATCCAAAAAAGGGCTAAAATGTAATGTTTTAATGGGGTTAGGGACACGCTATAAACAAAATAGAGGTTGGGGTTATAACATGAAAAATAATTAAATGTTACAGTTCACACTACACTCAATCATAAATTTGCCACTATGGAAGGTAGCCATCAATGCCAAGTCATAGTAGACTCTACTAAGTAAAGTAACCAACTTAAGGTGGTCACCAGGTGGCAAGATGAGTTGGCATCGATCATTAACATGCTCATCTTGATGGCCCTTACAATCCCGACCAGGAATAACTATTGGCCAGTAAGGGCCGAGCCCTACACATCCTCTTCTGATCACAAAGGCTACACCAACAAAATGTACTATGCCATAATTTACCCCTTCAAAATCCAAGCTATCCTTCATTTTCCTTTTGAACCTTTGTATTCTAGTTGTTCGAGTTCTACTAGTTCTCCTATCCTAGCTCACCTATAATTATACCATCCATCTCAATGCCTTCATCCTTGCCTCTCACATGGCAAGGTCACGCCCATACTCAAGGCTTTCCTCCACTTCTTTGTCATTAGCATACTTTCCTGTTCAGCCTTTTTCCATCTGATCTTGACCCCTCTTCAAAGCAATTGGTCCTTTGCCTTCAGCTTTGATAAGGACACTTGGGGGAGCTAAGAAGGTCATTATTTCTTTACTTTCAATGGCCACATATGGCAAATCACTCAATTGATCTCCCTCAAAACAAGCTTCATAAATGATCACCATGATTCAAAACTCAGATAGCAGTAAGACATACTAAGGTTTTTTCTTTTGGTTAGAAGGTGTCTCAGTGAATGAGCATTATGAAAAGCTATTCCTATTCCCCAACCAACAATTTGATGAGATGACCCTTCTATTCATTAAGGTGATTTGGGCTTATATAAGCTACTGAAGTGAAAAATCCTCCAAACTAGTTTGAGGTCATTAATAAAGGAACTAAAGATTGCCTCTAAGGCATTAAAAGATCATTTTTTACTCCGTATATCATGATTTTTATATACTAACATTTTCCTTGTTTCATTTGTAGATATCGACCAAGCCACCTATATTTCAAAAACAGAAAATGTTTTCGAGAAGGGCTCAACAAAGCTAGAAAGTTGCATTTAACACCATTCATGGTGGCCGACCTCTGATTGCCCCCACTAGGGGAATCATCGGCCCCTCTAGCGGCTCTTCCTAGTTTTCAAAACCTCGTCGCTCCACCTATATTGCCATCATCCCTTATCAACCTTAAGGAAAAAGGACCCAAGTCCAAGTCTAAGCTAGAGTTAATACACCACAAGAAAAAGACTTAGGGCCTACTTCCAAACGAGGGTCCCAACAAAGGAAAGGCTATTTCACGTTACGAATATCTAAGTCCTAATAATAATGTTAATCTCAATTGCTTTCTTCCTAAGTTTTCATCCTTAGCTTTTCTAAGAGGTGTGCTTGCAAAAATACTAACTACTTTTCTCTTTTTCCTCATAGGGGACACTTCTAGGCCCTTACAAGCTAAAAAAGGAAGTAGGAGTAAAAGCTTTTGACCCCAACTCAAAATTTGACATATAGGGTCAGGTTAAGGTCAGGTCAGTGTATGGAATAAGTGAGGTTTGGGTTGACCTATACCCAAACTAATTCTAAGAAGTAGAAACTAGTTAGTTCGAGTCAAACCTGATTAAACCTGAAAACCAAAGCCCACTACCTAAGCGTAACCTTCATAACACTAACATCCCCCAACCCCCTTCTCACTCACTATCCTTAGCCATCACCCATCAGCTCACTCTCAATTCTCACCTTCTTTGTTACCTCTTCCCTCCCTAACCCTACCTCGCACCACCCTCCACTGCCTTGGTCTCTTGCCGCCCTCCATTGCTTCATGCTTGCCGCCCCCTCTAGTTCGATCATCATCCTTTATTCTACTCTTTGATCATCATCTAATGTCCTCTTATTCGATCATTTTCAATTGTCCTCTGGTTTGATCATCACCCATTATCCTTTTGCTCGCCTTCATCGTCAATGCACTGGACAGAATTGGCAACACACACCATCACCAAATCATCACCGTCACCCAACTGACAATCTGGTTAGCAGCTGCGCATCTCATTCTATTCAAATTTTAAGTTCACTCAATGAAGGAGATGGCGAAGAAAAAAAAGAATGGAGGGGGAGAAGAGGTGGCAATAATACTATTACCACCTCAACAAATGGGAAAATTATAGTATAAAAGTATATTGGTTATAAACCATTATATAGCATAGTTTTTACTATAGTGAATGAAATGTGAGGGGTAAAGTGAATAATCTACACCTCCCTAAAAGATTACAATGATTACTTAGTACTAAAGGGAGCCCTAAAGGATTGCTTGTTTTACAAGTAATCTATGGGTCTTATTGCAAGATTTCAAGACTTGGGTACTCAATTGTACAACTCTAAAAAAGAGACTTTAGAAGGATTTGAATGGTATGGAAGCAATTTTTGGAGGTTGAATTTCATAAAGGAAACAAAAGCTATTATTCTAGAACCTAAGACAACTAGGTGTACAATTGTTCACAAAAATAACTTAAGGATGGGATGGTTTTTGACAAGAGTCAAAGGTGGCCATTTTTAGCATTATCATAGACTTTTATTTTCAGATTCTAAGCTAAAAAATGTGGGCTAAAGATTAGCCAAAAAGTCTTTATTTAAGACATACTTATAGTGACCTAAGTGAGGGTTAAGGTTAGACTAATAAAGTTAAGTAAAATATCTTGATTTTTTGCCATTTCTTGCCTATTTTCGTCCCCCACCAGGCACAACCTATTCCTTAGCTCCTCCATAAGCTTCCATAACCACCGTATCTCAATCTCCCAAGAAATCACAAAGGAACGCAATCAAATGCAACAAGAAAGAGAAAAACCCTAGTTTTTGGGTTTATTGTGTATCTCTTGTAGATTTCAGACTTCACAGATTAGGTAAGGGTTTTATCTTCATGTTTTATGGTTTTTTACTGCCTTAAGATGATGATCAAGCATCCATGAAGCTAAGATCACGCTTGGAAGAAAGCAAAATGCTCAAGGAACAAAGTATGGGTTAAGGGGGAGTGCATGAACAAGGTTCCAGCCTTACTGTTTTTCATGGACTAAGATGGCAGTGTTTACAAGAGTTTCTAGGGCCCAAGTTAGTACTAACTAAGACCAGTTAACCTCCTAAGACCAATCATTAGTTTGAGGAGGGCTACCATAGTGACTACATATTGTTTATTTGATTTTTTATGGACTAACCCAATGATGTATTGCTGCCAACATTGCATTTGATTGTGTTTTGTTTGTTTGTGCATTTGGATGGCTATATTTTTGTATATGTGCTTTGTTTTTGTGTTTTTATGTCTTTGTATTTCAGGTATGTTGTTGGGAATTCAAGTTTCTAATGATAAGCCCTTACTAAGTTTCTTTAAAGAGACTTACCCCCTTTCTATCTATTTTCAGGAGCACCTGAAAGAGAGCATTCAAAATAATAGCTGTCGTTTGAATTTCTCTATGAAATTTCATGTATATTAACTTCCATATGTGTCGTTGTAAACTGGAAAGCTCCATGATTTTTGGAGCACATTAGCTATTTTTAGTAATGGTACTTTCTTCCTTACGCAACAGCTAGTCCCTTCAAGTTTCTAGAGTACTTAGTGCTTTTGAAGTCCTCTAAGAAGCTTAGTGTACGTATTAACTGAGTTATTGTCATGTATCTGGTGCATAAATGCATGTAAATGAGTTGAGTATGTTTTATGTGTAGTGTGAGAAGGATATATGGATTAATGGGGTGTAGTTTGAAGTGTATATATAATGTTGTCCATATGGTGTTTATGGGCTGTTTTGATGGTATTTTTATGAATGATGGTAAAAAATAGTTCTAAATTCATGGGAATGGTTTTCTCAGGTGTATAAGACATGTATGGACACTACCAAGTGGGTTTTGTACCTGGAAATGGAGTGTATGAATATTATGATATTTTGTATGGGCATAATGGTCAATAGCGGCTAAAATTTGGTACCCTGTACTCCAGCTACCATAACTTTCCGTACATAAACAATTTGATTATGAAATTTTGACCACACTTAGAAAATTTCAAGATGAATAACTTGGCTTTTTAATCACTAGATTTGGTGCCTTGTAGCCAAAGTTATGGCCTATCAAAGTTGGCTGATTTTGCTGTGTATTGTTCATATGGTCATTTTTACCCAATTAAGTGTAAAATCCATGATTGCAAACTTAGATGGATTTAATGTATCAAACCTATTTCCCTATGAAGGTTTAAGGGTATTAAATGGTTTAAAACCTTTAGGGCATAAGAAAACACGGTTAGAATTTGAGTTGGACACACTGTGAAAGTTTGGACACAAAAAAATGCGCACTAATAGCATCAGGTGTGCATATCGTACATGCACTTGGGGATTTTACTCAAATTCCATATTGGCTAGGAATAAAGAATTTCATTGTCATCATTACTTTTAGTTGAAATTGTATATGAATATTTGTGTGATGGTTAGACCAATATACACATCTTTGCATAATTACCAAGAGGGCCACTTGGGTAAACATAGTGCACATGTTCTGCTTTGCCTACAGGGCATGGACTCCCTGGGGCTTGAGCTCACTAAAATTAATCACTGTATTTAAACACTTAGACTAATAACAAATGTAGTGAGACATATTGGGTTGAACTTGACCCAATCCAACCCTAACCCAATATTTTCGGGTTAGGATCAATTCAAGTTTGAGGTCAATTTTGGTTCGGGTTCGTGTCATAACTCTAACTTGTATAGGACTTGGGTTGTAAGTCTTATGAGTTAAGGTAGCATACAAGTTAAGAGAATCAAAGAAAGTGGCAAAAAAAGAAAAACCATGTGTCTTGAACTAACCGGGTCTAGGAGAATTGGTGTTAAGTATGTTTATGTGGGCATAGTAGTGCTTTTGCACTAAAGAGCTTGTGGCAGGCTTAATTGCTCAAATTAAGAAGTTTATTGAGTGATTAACTCGAAGTGAACTAATGGTGAAGGGTGGCTGTTACCACTCTGAGTGCTTAAACACAATGACCAAATTTAGTAAGCTCAAGTTAAATGCAATGCATGTCCTATAGGCCAAGCAGAACACACACACTATATTTGTCCAAGTGGCGCTCTTGGTCTTTATGCAAATATGTGCATATTGGTCTAACCATCATACACACATTCATATACTAGTTCATTTGGCAATGGAGGCAGTAACCAAAACCACATTTTAGGTTAATATGGCATTCATGCAAAGTTCCACGCATATATACAAATTACATGCACACTGTGTGCACTTGGGTGCTCATTCACGTATCCAAACTTTCACACTAGGTCCAACTCAAAATCTACCCATGTCCTATGCCCTAAAGGTTTTAAAGCCTTTATTATACTTAAATTTTCATAGGGAAATAGGTTTGAGACATTAAATCCATCCAGGATTGCAGTTATGGATTTTACACTCAACCGGGTAGAAATGACCATATAAACAGTACACAACAAAACCAGCCAAATTGACAAACCATAACTCCAGCTATAGGGCACAAAATTTAGTGATTGAAAAGGCAAATTATTCATCTTGAAGAGTACTAATTATGGTCAAAATTTTATAGCCAAACTCGTTATGTACAATAAGTTATGGTAGTTGCAGTATGTGGCACCAAATTTTAGCCACTATTGACTATTATGCCTATACAAAATTTCATAATATTCACACACTTCATTTGACACGACCGCCCGTGCCCCTACCCAGGAAGCCCTGTGAGAGCTAGTCTCACGGCGGATTGCAATTGGCTAGTTGTGTATGTGTGTGGATTAAATCCCATGATACTAGTTGATTATCCTAGAATATGCAATACGCATGCTCTTCATGCTTTGACTTGGTTTATTAAAACCATAAAACATTAACTTGGTTGAGTACTTTTCTACACAAAATAAATACAAATAGCCAAAGCATATAAAATCAATATTTGTGTAAGTTTACTACACATAACAACTCGTGAGAACATTCATACATAAAGTAGACTAATGCCCTCACCCAAGAGCAATCCTAGAGTCGAGGACTCCTCATGACATAGACTATGGAGGCAACTAAAAGTACTGTATAAATACAAGCCTCTACTGAGATCTCTTTGACTTAACTCCCACCTTGGATACATGTCCTAGTGGCGAGTCTCAAAAGTCCTTTGTCAAGTGCTACTAGGCTCTGCAGCCAACGGAAGATACTAGTTAGTACTGTTTCTTGACCAACAAGCCAGCTAAATACACCATGTAGACTAGAATCACAAGGATTCTCAAATGTCATACCTGTACACACAAAAGAACATTACCGCGATAATCCTCAACGATTACCCGGTCCAGTAACTTTAGTCTCTGCATAACAAAACTAGGGAGTGAAAATTCGACAATTCTTAGTAAGGGGTCTTCAGTGTACCTGCAAGAAAATTACTAGGACTGGATATATGATGAACATATGTAAACTTGCTGCGAGCTCACACAGCATGAGGGTCTGATATATGCACATATAACTAGGCCATAAAAACCTCTCCTCAAACTAGTCCTCCTCACAGTGCATCACTCCGTGCCTAGCGAGTTCTGATCACTAACCCACTCCTAGCAAGCCAAAGCTTACTGGATGCAATCATGTAGCCTTCCCATAGTCGTTATACAGGGGAATTATGGTGGAACTTTGTAGACTAGGTCACAAGACCTCCTTTGTTGTAGACTAGATGAACAAGGTTTCGCCTTGCGACCTCGTGGCTACGGCGTGGCTAGGCCGACAAAGGTTCTAAACCTCTCACCTGAGCTAATGGTAGCTAACTATGCTCATTTGCAACATAGTTTCCTTGCTTGTTGCACAAGCAACCTCAAAACTCTACAAAACTCAAGGAAACTCTTATATTTTGTGGGATTTTTGGAAGTCTCGAAGTACCCCCAGAATCCTTAGACCCCTAGGTACGCTAAGCACCCTCCTAGGTCTCACTTGGATCACTTGAGCAAAATGTGAAAAATTCAGCATCTTTGTCTATGGCGACACATCGCCACAGTTGATAACATTCTGAGACACTTTCGCTGGATTGGCGACGCAACGCTGGGGTCGACCTGTAATTGGCTACGCGTCGCCAATCTGCAGCAATGCAGAAATTGGCGCATTTTGCTGCTATGAACTTTGGACGATTCCTACACGTATCAAACATGCATAGAATACCTCCAAATTTCATACACACATAGAACATGTTGCATAAAACATAACCAACTATCACAAGCTAAGCTATGATGTCTTGTAACATCAATCCAATCCTCTCAAATCCTCTAGTCCACCACAATTCAACCAAAACCTTTAACTAATGCCATAGCTAAAACCACTCGAATTCTTCAAGCAAACTCAAGCTATTGGCATTAAATGAACTTGAAAACATACTCCCCTTACCTCAACTCAAAGTAACACGCAAGAATCAAGCTCCTTTTCAACCAACCAAGCTCACCAAAGTTCTACACAAGTTCCAAATCAAAACAATGGCACCAAACTTCAAAACTTCACTCTCTAACCAAAACCCAAGCTTCAAACTAACTAACAAACATGAATTTAATCAAGAACACGTTTCTTACCTCGTTCAAAAATAGGGGTTAGGGAAAAAGGTCCTTCCAACCTTCAAAATCATGATTCCAAGCATGAAATTGGCCTCTCCAAACTTATACACCTTGAATTGCACCTCTTGACACCAAGATCACTTGATTTCAAGCTTAATTTGAGAGAGAAATGAGTGAGGGAAGGTTGAAAACGTGGTTTTGGCAGCCTCCCCTTCTCTTTCCCTTCTTAAACCCTTACTTTGCATCAAGGCCATCAAGGTTTCAAGTTTAATGCAATTAAGTCCCCCATCTTTGTAACTTAGTGATTCTTGATTAAATTCTTGTCTATTCTTTAAGTTTGAGTTAAGGTTGAAATTTAAGTTATAAAAATTCATTTCAAAACACTCGGGACTCGTCCCGGCTATTCAGGATGCAAAATTACCATTTTACCCCTGAACTTCATTCAGTGCTTTATTTTTCTCGGAACTTAGTGAACTTTGCTAAACTTCTCTATTCTTGCTATGTAAACTTGAATTAAGGTTCTAAACTTAATTTTGAACACTTTACCTTCCTCAATTTCGCTTCCTACTAGAAGGGCCATAACATCATTTCTAGGTGCAAAAACCACTTGGCAGTGTCCATACATTTCTTAGACACATGGGAAAATCATTCCCTAAATTGAGAACCCTTCTAACCATCATAAATAAAAATGTCATCGTAATAGCCCATAAACACCATATGGACAGCATTATACATACACTTCAACTACACTTCATTGCTCAATATATCATTCATACACTATGTATACAACACTACCGCTTATTTACATGCATTTATGCACTAAATACATGTCATAACTTAGTTGATACATACACTAAGCTTTTTAAAGAACTTCAAAAGCACTAAGCACTCCAAAAACTTGAAAGGACCAGCTGCTACATAAGGTAGAAAGTACCATTACTAAAAATATCTATTGTGCTAAAAAAATCATAAAACATTCCAGTTTCAAAACTAGACATATGTAAGTTCATTTACCTAAAATTTCATAGGAAAACTCAAACTACAAGTTGTTAGTTTGAATGCTCCCTTTTAGGTGTTCTTGAAAATGGATAGAAATAGGGGTAAGCTTCTTTGAAGAAACTTAGTAAGGGCTTTCAATGCAAAGTCTTCCATAGCAATATACTACCTAAAATCCAAAGAAACAAAAATAATACATATACACAAATATGGCAACCATATGCACCAAACAAACACAGCCAACAACCATATGTAATGTGACAGAAATAACACATTAGGGTTAGTCCATAATCATTTAAAAAATAGTAAGATATCACAATAGTATCAATATGGCAACCATCCTCAAGCTTTTTCTTACTCTTATGAGGCTTTTAGGTCTGAGTTAGTACTAAGTTAGCCTCTAGAAACCCTTCTTTCTTACTGCCATTTTTAGCATGGTAACACAAATGCTGAAACCTTGCCATGCTTCATTCCCCTTATCTCATACTTGGTTCCTTGATCTTTTTACTCTTTTACAAGCATGATCTTTGCTTCATGGATATTTGGAAATATAGTAACCAGTCCAGGAAACTTAAGAAAACCCTGACCTTGAGGTGTTAAAGCTGAAAACCTAGATGAACCCGAACACTAGGGTTTTTGTCCTCTTTGTTGAATTCTCTTGCTTTCTCTTGATTTCTTAAGGTATGGTGGCTATGGAGGGCTGTGGAGGGGTTCAAGGAGAACGTTTAGGGCTGCTGGAGCCAAGAATGAGAGAAAATGATAAGAAAATAAAGATTTTTCTTCATTTATTCATCATTTTGACCTAGGTGGCATATATGCAAATTTTTGCAACTTTTCCCTACACTTGGACCATGTTATATCCATCCATTCAAGGGTGGAAAATGACATTTTTTGACCATTTTTAACCTTATCAAGGTAATTATAACCTTTAGTAAAAAAAGTGGACACTTGGGTCCTTAGTTGGCATTATGCCATAAATGGTGAACTTTGCCTCTTTAAGCACTTTGGTTCCCAAAAATATTTTTAATTCCATCCATGTCCTTTCCTGGTAATACCATCCAAGTCCTTCCATAACCCATCTTTAGAAATTTGTGCAATTAAGTAACCAACCTTTGTAACCTTACAATTTAGTTCATAGGTTACTTGTAAAACAAGCAATCCATTAAGGTTTTCTTAAGGACCAAGCTATCACCATATAGGCCACTTAAGAAAGTCAGTATTCAATTCTTTACACTTCATAATTCATGCACTATAATGAAAATTAAAGCATATAAGTTTAAGTCTTATGCTATAATTTTCTCATTTTGTGAAGGCGGTAACAGTGGCTTAAGCCATGCAAAGAACAAAGGAGTTTAAGAGGATGTTTGGGCCAAGAATGTTGCCACATGCCGGATGTAGCATGATGCCATTAAGGTTGGAGATTGTTGACCTGAATCCGATCAACCTTCAATAGAAAAGAAGCTTAAGCAGTGAGCTATGGTGGTGGTTTGAGAGGTACCAAGGAGGAAGAGGCAAATTCAAGTGAGAATTTAAGAAAAGAAGATTACTTTAGCCGCAAGGTAATAGGAAGTGGCAAGTTATATGCTTAACTGTACAACCAAGAGTTGTCTTTGTGGTAAGGGTTCAAACATGGTTCTTTCTCTTGAATTTAGAAATGATTCTTGCTGTTCATGTGGAAGGAAAGGCCCTAGATGATGGTCAAAGAGCCAAATGACTCTAGGAGGTTGGTAGGGGCTTGGGTGCCTTCGAGCTCTATGATTTTCTAGCTAGAAGGCAAGCATTATTGCTTTATCCTAGGTAGGCTAACCCAGTATAGGGTTTGGAGCTCTATGTTCTAGGCTTGGATAACTAAATTGAAGATAATGAAATAAAATTAGCCATAGGAAATGCTTGTAAAGCCCTGAGGCTGTTAAGATGGTATTAGTGGTGTGTGTGTTTTATGTGCTTCTGTGTTTTAGATGTGTGTGCTAACCCTTTATGTTATATATAGATTGATTGTTGGGTTATGTTGTTCTCTGGAGTTGTTTTCTAGCTTTGGTTGTAGGATTAGCTTGGAAGAAGCTTTAAGCCTATGGGTGCTTATGCACTTATGTTTTGTTTAGGCACTTAGTGCTGGTTTGTTCATTACCATGTGTATATCACTCATGCTTTATTTTTATGTGTTTTAGGGAAAAGACCTGTTGACTGACTTTGCTTGAGAGTTGTTAATGTGTGTTTTGGTGTTTCAGGTATAGTTCTACACTTAGCCATTATTTTAGTAACCAATGTGCTCAATGTGTTAGTGGTCAAGCATAGTTGAATTGCTTGTAGGCACTTGGTGTTAGTGGTTGTGGAAACTAGCTGTCTTATTAGTCTATTTTAATGCCTAGGATATGTTTTGTAAAGACTATGTTTAGCTTGTGCAAGTGTATGAATTATGTTTTCCATAGTGTCTTAGACTGGTGCCTAGGAGGATCGAAGGTAGGCCTACCAGGATATGTGTTTGTATCTGCCCAGACACAAACTTATGTTTATTTTGAGTTTGGTTATGAAAATTTGGCAGCTTGTATTTTTGCCTCGTAGAAGCGTACCAAACTAGCTTAAATTTTTGCACACAAAATAGGCTACTTTAAGATGCTAATATGATTTTTGCTGTTTCTTGTTCAAAATCGAGAAACTAAGGAAAATTGGCTAAATGTCCTAGTCATTGCATTCTCTAATTCACCCGATGGTGTTCAATTGACTTTAAATGCTACAAATGCTTCTAAGTTGCATAGGAAATGGGTGGTTTAGGGCATCACAGTTCAGGCTAGAGACTAGAATTTGTTTATGGGCCCAAAAAAATCAGGTTTGGGTTCGATCCCGACCCAAAACCTGAAACTTACACCCCTAAACAAAAAGGCCATCTCCTTTCTTTACAAGAAGGCCACACCTTAGTGCAACCAACCCCTTCCTCTCTAGAGTGGATCGTTATCCTAAGGGCCAAGGTTGCACAGCCACACCTGGCAGGTCTGACAATCTTCCTTATAACCCTTTTCCCACAGGACTAGGTCGGCCCCTTCTTTCGCCCCAAAGCACAAACAACAAAGTGGATGGAGGCTCAAGGAAGGTTGATGTCTAAGAAAGAGATCACTAAGAAACCTTCTTTGACCCCTTGTTGGTTGTCCATGTAGGACTCCCTTGTGTAGCAGATCTCAAACCAATCCGAGCTGAAAGCAAAGAACTCCCTTTAGGGGTTGTTGGAGCCTTAAAAGCTGCTCGTCGAGCGTGATAGCCAAGTCTAGTAGCAGCCTACAACCATCAAAGAGTACCAAACAACGTTGGTTGTTGTTGAGAAGGAAAACAAGGCCATTTGGGCCTCTTTGAGTAGCCGGGGAAAAGGCTCAAGGAAACAGACTCCAAGGTCCAACCCTAGTTGCAATGCCTCGACAAACGCTTGTCCCCCTTTCCAATCAGATCACAAAGGTCGAAGAGCCAACCAGGGGACTTGAAGACTTTATAAGGGGGAGTGAAGATAAACCGGAGAGTTAAGGAACTGAAGATGGTAAGCAAGTGGCTTGAGAATGGCCTCGGCAATAGTGCCATCCAAGAGTACAACGATGGCTTCCTTGCCGTCATTATCAACCTCTCCTTTCCCAATGCCTCCAATGCCAGTGAAGACATTGAAAGATCGAAGGCTTCTGGAGAAAAGCTTCGCAGAACTCCTCCCCATAAAAAAGTATAAGTATCACTAAAACATTCATGAATCAATGCCAAAGCAAAAAAATTATTCTGATGAAAAATTAGGTGAAAAGATGCGACCCCTAATCAGAATATTGAGAGTCTAAATGTTTGAGTTTAAATTGAGTAGTTTGGTTTACATATATGAAAATAAATAAATAAATCATTAAATACAGGAGACTACGTATGGCATCTATTTACACTTACAGTTATTCATTGAATTTGGACAGTTAATTAATATTCATAAATGAGTATTTTTATTCGCAGTAGATTTGCGCTTATCAAGTATGATCAACGGCTTTTCAATGTGTGAATACAAGAGTCACATATATTTTAATTTTTTAAATATTTTATGAATATGGATGCAACTGTAATGCATCTCCTTTTAGGAACATCTATATATATATAATGAAAGCAAAAGAAAGTTAGGTTGTGGCAACATGTGTCCTCATGGTTGGGTTGCATGTTTTTTTTTTATTCAAAAATACATGATAAAAATAGGAAGTTAAGGGAGTAGAGATTAGGGATGGCAATTGGGTGGGTCGGATCAGGTTTGGGTCAGGTCATTCAAGTTCAGGTTTAATCGGGTTAACATGTATTCCAATCCATGTCGGGTTTAGGTTGGCTTATTTGAGTTCGGGTTGATTTTGGGTTGAGTAGATTTCAGGTTCGGGTTAGGTCAGGCAGAGTTTATTTGGGTTCGGATCCAATCAGGTCGGGTTATTAGGTCTTAGACTAGATTCAACTTAATTGTCGAGTTTACTGAGTTCACTGATATATAAGTCAAAATGGCTGAATTGATTCAGTTTTTTTGTTTAATTTTGATTAAAATTTAATTTAACTAGATATAAAAAAAATAATATAAAATTTATGAAGATATATTAATATATAGTTTCTTTAATAAAATACTCTCTTTGTATCACGTTCTTTATAACATTTATTATTTAACAATTAATCTATGATTTTTTATTTTCAACATTTTAGTATATAAATGAAAAATTATTATATTAAATAATAAATAAAGACCTATAGTTTCTAAATATATACTTTCTTAATTTTTTTCTAACATATAATCTTCCTCTGTCCCATTTTCTTTGCTCCATTTAACTTTTCTGACTAATTTGACTTGAATTTATTTATATTATTGTTTATTAAAAATTTAAAAAATATATTTGAAAACTATAAGTCCTAATTTATCATTCATGTATAAAATATTTTTATTTATAAATTAAAATGTTGAAAAGAAAAAAGTATAGATTAATTGTTAAAATATGAATAGTGCAAAGAATTTGAGACAAATGGAGTAATATGAATAAATTCAATTCAAACTATTCGAAAAGTCAAATATTTCAAAAAATATAGGACAGAAAAAGTAATATAATTTCTAAAACCTAATTATTTTTATCTCTTCATCACCGTATCACTAATCGTTTACCATAGCTCTCACTTGTTCGCTTAATCGCTTTACAACGCAAAACAGATCAACAGAATAAAAGAAACTCATTAACATATATTAAATCCTAAATTTTTTAAAGTTTTTGCCAACCATAAATTTTATGTTGATTTAAGTTAAAATCGGGTTTTGTTGGGTTGAGTCATCGGGTCATTTCAGGTTCAGGCTCGGGTTTTCTCGAGTTCTGCTTCAATCGGATTCGGGTTTAAGTCAAGTTGGGTGCAGCCGAGTTCGAGTCGTTGACTTTTCTGGTCAAATCAAGTCAGATCGGGCTTGGGTTCGAGTGGGTCAAGTCAGGTCATCAGGTCAGGTCAAATTTTGCCATCTTAGTAGAGATGCTACCACATTATGTGTTGCTTCCACATTCTCTTGTAGGACAATAACCAACGAGCATGTAAGAGGAATCGGCCAACTCCTAGCTACATTGCTAGCTTGTAAGAGACTGTATAGCTCATCCTCCTATGTTGAAAAACGGTGTGGCAAGAATTGTCCTTGTTTTGATTTCGGGGAACCACTCACACCCATTCAAACTCTGGCTACTGCACTTATTCCAAGGGACTGTCTCACTACTAAAAAAACCATGTTTTCCAACGGGTAAATTACCAATGGCTTACTTGTTGATATTTTCCAATATGTCAGATCGTTGGAAAAAAAAATTGAAATTTCAAACGCGTTGGCAAATCAACAGTTTTCTAACAGGCAAATTACTAATGCGGCAAAACGTTGGTAATTACCAACGCGCTTACATGTTGGTAATTACCAACGCACATGCACGTTGGTAATTACCAACGCACATGCACGTTGGTAATTATAAATGTATATTATTATATTTTCATTAATAATAATAATAATAATAATAATAATAATAATATGTATCAGATATAAGAATATATACTTCACTTATATCATATTTATACATTAAATATATATATGATACATACATACATTACATAATGTATCATATTTATATATTTTTTATTAGAAAAATAATATGTATAGTTTTAAATATAATACTTACTATTATTGTTATTATTAAAAATATAATAATATATATTTGAAATATGTCATATAATAATCATATATGAATTTTATATATTTTACAAAGTACATTTTTTAAAATTTTAGAAAGTAAAATAATATTTTTTAAACATTTTTTACAAATAATAATTATAATTTAAAATTTGCATTATCATACACATAAATAATAATAATAATAATAATAATAATAATAATAATAATAATGTATCATATATAAGAATATATTTATATATATGTCATATATATCATATAATAATAATAATAACTATATTATATATACAATTTATAATTAAATTAAAGCAATATTTTTAAAGTAATATTTACCAACGTGCACTCGCGTTAGTAATCTTTTCACCCGTTGGAAACTAAATTTGCTGCATGACCATTAGTAATTAC
This sequence comes from Aquilaria sinensis, assembly GCA_005392925.1. Lineage (NCBI taxonomy): Eukaryota > Viridiplantae > Streptophyta > Magnoliopsida > Malvales > Thymelaeaceae > Aquilaria > Aquilaria sinensis. Next base: position 66,130 of record SMDT01003217.1, on the reverse strand, counting down.
CAACGGGCATGTTACCAACACGTACGAATTGAAAATTACCAACGGCTTAATTTTTGCATGTTGGTAACTGGATTCCCAACGATTGATTTACCAACGTACATTTACCAACAGTTGCGCGTTGGTAATGTCATATTACCAATGCGCAACCGTTGGTAAATAAAAAAATTTTAGCAGTGTCTATAGACTCTATCAATGATGAAAATTTCTAGTGTATGGTACATGGTGAGTCACTTATTTGAGCCCCAAGTATGGCAAAAAGGGTGTGGTTGGTTATAAAATGATTTCAGATAACAGGATTGATACTCCCTAAATGTGGAGATTTGTTGACAGAGGTTGTCTCTTCTTACTATAATTGATTAGGGGTGAAATGTGACATTTTGGACTACACATTCATTTCTACCCAACCAAAGTAGCTAGAGGGCAGAGACTAGGTGAGTAAAACCACTCTAGATGGCAAACCTTGTGATTAGCCAATAAAATTGAGAGCCATGTTTCAAAGGAAGTTGTAACTTAAATCAATGGAATAGGGTAGAAATTACCCCAGACCACTTTTACTCCACTGCATTCCCAGAAATGGTGCATTGATGTCTCAGTTGCCATTGTGCATATTGGGCATAGGTGACCGCCATGATAATTTGCTAAATTGCTTGCCATTGAGTTGCTAGGTTTTGCATGTGTCAAGTAAAGCATAAGTAGATTTGCAACATATGTCTACCCTTTGGTGATCTAATTGCAACCATATTCCTCAAGCTATGGTCCAATTCGTTTCGTCTAAAGTCAACTGACTTTTTTTAACTTTTTCATCTTTTTTACGTGAAACCAATTTCATTTGAAAGTTAATGTTATCTAGATGCAATAATCAATTTGAAAGTAAATTTTTAGGATGTTGTTAAATTTTTATGAATTTTTCATTTTTAAGACTTGAAACTAGAAAAATTCATAAAAATTTAGTAAGATTATAAAAATTATATTTTTAATTGATTATTGTAGCTACATAATATTGGCTTTTAATTAAAATTAGTTTCAAGTAAAAAAGATGTAAAAATAAAAAAAAATCATTTTGTAGTCAATTGGCTAAAGTTGAAACGAATTGGGTAATGAAAGCACGCTTTGTGAATTTTTCTTAGTTGTTTATATGCCTGAAATGGTAGACGAATTAGCCATGCACATGTGATAAAAGCAAGTTTTGTGAATTTTTTGTAGTCGTTTAGATGCCTGAAGTGGTAGATATGTCAGCCATGTACCTGTGATGAAAGCGCACATGTATGTGAATTCTTTTCACCGTTTTACTTAGTGTTTTACGTGCATCGGCTGTGCTACAGTATATAAAAGCATTTGTAGGAAGTTTCAGTTGCGCATTCAGGTATGTGTTTGACAAATTTTGTATTGTCTTATGCGAAAGTTGGGAAAAAAGGGTGGGTAATAAATTATCTAAGTTTTATTTATTGGGTTAATAGCAGTAAGCTATGTGTGATCGGTTGTAATTGGAAGCATGAATTAATGCAAGTGAGCATTTTTGGTTGTCCAGTAGAAGAACATACATGAATTTAACCCCTCATCTCTTCACTAAACGACCAAATTAAAGGGTAACAAACTTAGCATACCGCGGGTAAATCATCTAGTGACTCACGAAGCACTTTGTCAGCAACATCATCAAATGTTATCTGTAATTTAGAAATGTATAGTAAAATCACATTAAAAGTTGAATTTTGAGCGCCACTAGCCGAACACAATATAGAATCAGAAATAATTCATTGGCATGATCAATAGAAATTATCCATTTGGCTGCGGGATTTGTAGTACACATTTCCTATCCACGAATTTTTTTTTCTAAATTAAAAGTGTCATCTCAGTAATAAATCTGTAAGTTCATCCAACCTGGGTTTTGTTAGAGGCACTTCATCAAACATGCGTTGGCAATGAGTCCCTGTTTAATTTCAGAGAATTTTCTAATTCTTCTAAAATTTTTTAAAAAAATTAGAAAATGAAAAGAAAATATATTTAGTTAATTGATTTTCTTTTTGCTGTTTTCTTGGAAAATAGTTTTCCATTACATAAAGATTTGGAAAACAATGATTTAGTTGTTTTCCTAATTTCCCAAATCCATTTCTCGCGTTGCTTTCTTTCGCATTTTTGCTCGACGAATTTCTCGATCTTCTGCCCGACCAATCTCTCTTACTCGACCAACCTCCCCTCTACTGCCACCATCAAACAAAGTCTCTCTTTCCGTCACCACTGACTAACCTCTCCATTGCGGCCGCCCAACCAGTGTCATGGAACTCATCCACCACCCAACTAGCTATTGTATCTTTCGGTCCATTTGGTTTGACAGATCCCTGAATCCCCTCTTTTCTCATTCGATTAAGGCAACTAAGCTAGCCTCGGGGCATGAATTGATCCATTGGAAGCAACAACAGTGGAATTGGAGCTGTGTGGTAGCAGAATCGACGGCAAGTGTCACGCATTTATGAATGATGGAGACAGTGATGCAGATGCAAGCGATAGAAAAGTTGAGAGCCTAAGCGACAGAGAGCAAAAGCTGGGGATAGGATTTGGCTTTTTTGGTTTACACTTTTAAAGCTGATAGACTTAGGATAATCAACAATTATAGTGCATAAACTTTCTTTCAATTTATATAATCATTTTAATTTTTTTTAAACAACTAAATATGTTTTTAAAAAAGCATTTTTAAAAATTGTATCTAGAAAATGAAATAAGATATCAAAAAATAAAAAAAAATTATTTTCTACAACAAAACACCGCCTGAAGTTCTTCAATACATTATGGTCTTGTTTTGCACTATAATTTCATGTACAGGGGTGAAAAATAAAAAAGAAAAGAGTAGAATAGCTTATAGCCTATTCTTTGCTGGACCTTGGAAGGTGCATATGAGGATGTCATAAACTTCGATAAGCAATAGGATTGGCCCATTGGCCCAATAAGACCATATAATTTAGGAGAAAGTACAAAACTCACTTAGTTTAACTCAACTTACACTTTTCACTCTTTATTTTTAAAAATGTATACCTACCCTTACTTCTTTACACAAGAGTTATGTTTGCTTCAGTAAAAATTAGGTTAGTTACAATTTGCCTCCTAAAAATTAAGTAATATTACACTTTACCCCATTTTGTTTAAAAAATATATAATTTGTCTCAACATTACACTTTACCCTCAAAAAAAGAAATTTTTTTTCATTCACATAAAGAAAAGATTTAAAATTTAAAATGTTAATTAATTGTAAAAAAAAATACCTTACAGACCAATATTACTTAAAGATGACCAGCGTATAATGTAAATTAAGGTGTCAAAAGTTTCTGTTAAACAGTGTAAAAAGGCAATGAACAAAGTTTATATTTCTAAAAAAAAAAAGAAGAGACAAGGTGCTATACCAGGTAAACCTTAAGAGACAAATTGTGCTTAAACCATTAGGATTTAAACGTTGGCAGAGGAGCCATGTTTGCCACAAGTTGCTTAATTTGACGCCAAACTCCAACACCATACCAAAGCTTGTATCACAAGTACAGCAAACTTCAAGTGAATATGAATCAAGATTCAAGAAGCATGAACTAAACCAGACTGCCAGCAACATGAAAAAGGCTCGTTCATACAAGCAGGAAGTTCAGAATAATACCCATTAAACAATCCCCAACACAAACCAAGATAGGGGATCATATCTCTAACTACATAGTTCAACAACGCCCAACCGCTACTTCAGTGGAGCATTACCGGTTGGCGGATGGAGAATGGTGTTTGCAGCGACATGGTTGTTGTTGGATTGAATCCGTGGTCGAATTGTGGAGAATTGATGTGAGAAGGATGCAAAAAGGTAAAGGAGAAAGCCAGAGCAGTGGTATCTTAGGATACTTTTGCTGCAGGGGAAGACTTCTTTTCTACGTTTTGGCTTGAGGTGTTTTAGAGATCTGACCTAAAACATCAGTGGGTAAAAATACATGGAAAAGTTGTCGCTTGGACCTTCCTCTGGCTATGATGTTCAACCAATAAACACCCTTATTTAATAGAAATAATAATATCATTTTTTTATTAAAATTTGGCTTGAATATATTCATATTAGTATGTATTGAAAAAAATTTAAAAAAATGATACTTAGAAACTATAATCTTTAAAGCTCCATTTTCATATAAAAAATTCATATTTTTATGATAAATCTTAAAAGAAATAAAATTTTTAAATTAATTACTTTGAAAAGTAAAAGGATCAGCTTTTGTAAGATAGAGAAAGTAATAACTTGTACAATTTTCATTAAGTTGGATTAGTGAGGAGGGTGATTGTTTTCTTATTTGTGAGCCATGACTTTCTAGGAATGTTACTGCTCTAATACGTATTCTTCAGGAATATAAAAAGGATTTAATATTCTTTTTATATTCTTGGTTTCTTTATCTTCCCTATCTTTTTTACTAGGTTAGTTATTCCTTTATCACAGTCCAATAGATTATCTCCTCTCTCCATCAAAACCCTCCCTACGCTCTTCTTCACAACATCCGCACTATTCTCCTTGCCACTCTCCACAGCACCCCCACAATAGAACCAAACTCAAACTGAGCAATGACCCACGAATCTTTCCATATTGTCATTTGAAATCAAAGATGCCACTGGAGTCGGGTAAAAAACCATCTTCAGCTAACAAAGGCAACCCCTTGCCCCAACAAACAGAAGCCCTTACCTACACCGAAATGTGGACTTTCCACTAGTCTGTATATATTATGAAGGCGAAAGAGAGTTCGGTGGTCGCCACATGTATCATCAGAGTTGGGTATAAATATAATACTTCATCCGTTTCACATTAGTTGGTTATTTTTATCTTTTTTAATTGAGGTTTAATTTAAACATATTTATATTAATATATACTAAAAAAAATTTCTGAAAAATGATATTTAAAAATTATAGTTTTTAAAGTTTTATTTTCATATAAAATATTTATATTTTTATAATAAATTTTAAAGGAAATAAAATTATAAATTAATTTTATAAATAGTAAAAGCGCCTTTTTTTTTGTGGAACAGGGGAGTAATGGTTTTCATCGTTATGATTTTTGGCTCGTTGCATGTTGAGTTGTTAGGTTTTGTGTGTGTCTACTATTATAAATAGTAGATTTGCGATACATGTCTACCCTTTGGTGATCTAATTACAACCATAGTCCTTGTATTGTGTCTCTAAGTTGTTTAGATGCCTGAAATGGTAGACGTATTAGTCATGCCCCTGTAATGAAAACGCGCTATGTGAATTTTTCTTAGTTGTTTAAATGCATGAAGTGGTGGACTTTTCAGTCATGCCCTTGTGATGAAAGAGCGCTATGTGATTTTTTTTCACTGTTTTTCTGTGTTTTACGTGCATTGCCTGTGCTAATGGTATATAAAAGTATTTGTATTCTACGTCTCTACACCCTTTCTTTTATTACATAAGTTTGAGATTCTAAGCCTCGCAATGATTTGCAAACTGAAACAATGAAGAGAAAATGCTTGAGCATATATAGCAGAAGAACAGCGGGTGGCCACAAATGTGAATCTCTGGAAACAAGCAGGGCCCCGTTTGCACCTTCTAATCCCATCTCATGACGGTGGTTAACAGTTGACACCAGTAGTAGGTTTATCACAAATGCTGCAATCTATATGTCCAATCATAACTAGGATATTAGACTGGCTCAAAACTTTCAGACCATTTTCCTTTGCTCTTTATGACTCTGTGTTAGGATGGGAAGCAAATTCCCAGTACTCCCATCAAAACACTAAGCTTCCAGCTACAACAACGTAACAAATATATTCCAGACCTCAGATTACCCGTGCCAAACCAAAACAGACTCACAGATAATGCTCAAGGTCGCCAATGGACAAGGACTGACAAATAGAGCAAAGAAAGTAGCTGCCTCCTGAAGCAGTAACAATAGTCATGCATGTGGCTAGTACGGTCATATCCAGCCTGAAGTGTCTGGACTAGTTGCCGGATAAAATGTAATCGAAGTCATGGGACAGTCTCAAGAACCCATAGGAAAAAGCTGATTTCTTGCCATGTGCAAATGAGAGACAGAGCAATGCAGCATATTTCCGGATCTTGGAAGTGCACGACCAAGAAAGGACAGCAGCAATGAGTACCATACTCTAAACAACCCCTCTGCCAATATGAGGTTTGATGTCATCCAGGTTTCAGGAAGCAGGTAAATTTCCCTTCAACTTTGGTAATTCTCTAAATACCTTAATATACATGTATATACTTCTAAGTAACAAAAAAAACAAAAAAAAAAGTATTTGTAGGAAGTGCCAGTTACACGTTGAGGTATACGTTTTACTGTATATGTTTGACTGATTTGGAGTAATCCGATAGAAAAAGAATAAGTAATAAGGTATCCAAGTTTTATTTATTGGGTTAATAACAAGCAAAGTCCCTGGTCTGTGGGATTGTTCATAACTGGAGGCATGAATTAGTGGAAGTAAACATTTTGGGTCATCTAGTGGATGAACGCACATGCATTTAACCCTTCATCTCTTCACTAAACAACCAAGTTAAATGGGGTTTTGTTCGAGGCACCTCATGAAAAATGCATTATCAATGAATTTCTTCATCATTGTCTTGTTGTTGTACCATAATTTCGTGTCACAGGGAAAACAAGAAAAGAAAAGATGAGAAAATTTATACAAAGCACCCCTCTGCCCCAAAAGTTTTATTCTATTTTTTTTTTATAATTAATCTACAATTTTTTATTTTCAACATTTTAGTATATAAATAAAAAAATCTTTATGTATGAATAATAATTCAAAAAAATATAATTTTTAAATATTTTTTTTATTTTTTCTAACAAACAATAATATAAATAAAATTAAATTAAAATATAACAAAAAATTAAATATATTAAATATATTAAAACTTTTAAGACGGAGAAGTAACAGCTCTATCCTTGCTGGATCCTGGAGGGTTGCACCTGCGGTCTCATAAACTTCACCAAGCAATAGGCTAGGCCCATTAGCCTTGTAAGACTATAATTTAGAAGAAAATATAACAAACCTCCTCTGGCTTTTAATCTTTACTTGAAAAAAATCTATACTTTACCTGTGAAAGCAATTTCTGGTTTAAACCATTCGGTAACTTTGCTACAATAATCCCCAGCTGCCTAACAATTTCAAAAATATTGAAAAGATTGAAATCATATTGTATAAATTAAGATCAGAACGAGCCATGTTTGCTTCAGTTCCCTTAATTTAATGCCTAACTCCGATACAATACCAACTATTGTATCACAAATACAGAATATGAACCCAGATTCAAGAAGCACGAACAAAAACCAGACCGCAAGCATTAACATGAAAAAGGCTCTCTCATACAAGCAGGAAGTTGAGAATAATACCCACTAGACAATCCGCAACACAAACCACAGACAGGAGATCAAATCCCTAACTACATAGTTCAACAACGGCTGACCGCTATTTCTAGTAACCGGACTCTGCCATGTGATAAAACCTTTGCAGCTGGGGCAACACAGATAGCACGAAAACCGCCCCTTAGTCGAAAGCATCATCATCATCGTCTGGAAGAGGCTGGTTCACAGCTGCAGCAAGCTCAGCTTCATGCCTACAAGATGGGGAAAGAAACGAAATTATACAAAACAAAAGTATACAATACCAGGTTGAAGTACAAGGCCAATACAAAAACAGTAAAAGAAACTGTAAACATCATGAGAGCAGTCTTACTGTTGCTGGGCAACCAAGTCAATTTGCACCTCAGGAGGTGCAAGGGCAGGTGACTCAACAAAGTGAAGATTTGGGTCGCTGGAACAACATCAAATCAACTTTCAGGATAAATTATAGCAAAATTCAGAACAATATTGCAACAACAGCATAGGAATATTTTCATACCCAGCAAGTTTCCTAGCAAGATACAAGAAAGGCTTCTCAAAGTTGTAGTTACTCTTGGCAGATATCTCATAGTACTGAAGATTCTTCTTCCTGTGGAATGTGACCTGCTTTGCCTTGACCTGCCTGTTCTTCACATCAACCTTGTTGCCACAGAGTACAATAGGTATATTCTCGCACACCCTAAACTTGAAACAAAACAAGACAACCATGGAGAAACCCAAAATCCGATACAAAAGACATCAACAGAATTTTGCGACACATACCTGCATAGATCACGGTGCCATGTAGGAACATTCTTGTATGTCAATCGAGCAGTAACATCAAACATGATAATAGCACATTGGCCATGGATACTGCATCAAGAGTTAAAGCAACCATGTAAAGCAAGAAAACAGCCAAAAAATACAGGCATAGACAAACTAAACAAGCAACAATAAATCACACATATATTTCTTAGCATATGATACATCTGTATATAATACCCCACAAGATTCACTTACTAGTAGCCATCTCTCAGACCACCAAACTTCTCCTGCCCAGCAGTATCCCAGCAGTAGAAACGGATTTTGCCACAGTTAGTGAAGAAGTCCAATGGATGAACCTCCACACCGATAGTTGCTGAATAACATAAGAAACAAGAGAATGCTCAACACAGCCAAAATAAATTGCTGAAAGGGTTTTGCAAGGGCATTCAGATTGACTCACGCTCATATTTCTTCTCAAATTCACCGGTCAAATGCCTCTTCACAAATGTCGTTTTACCTAAACCATTCCCAACAATGCTTGCTCAGTGCAAGAAAGACCAATATACAACAACACGTGAAAAGACATAAATCCAGAAGCTCTGGAGAACATCAACAACAACAACAACAGATTAGACATATCTAACTCCGCTAGAAATAGATTCCATGACAAACATAGTCCTTAGGGTTTTACCTAAACCCATATCGCTAATAGAATCGATTAGAAAAATCAGCCTATCACAAACGCAAACATGCCTACACGCAAACGAGAGATTACCGGTTCCTCCATCGCCAACTATGACAAGCTTGAAATTTGGGTAGTCCACAGTCTGCTGATTCGGTAAAGCCTACGACAATCAAACCAAAAAAAATCGAATCTTTATAACCAAAAAACAAAAAAGGAAAATACTTTCGACCATAAACGAATGATAGAAGGAAAAAGGAACAGAGATTCACCATGACTTTGTGCTAAAGCTGTTCTCGAGCGCAATCTGACAAAATGAAAGAAACGAACGCTGAAGCCGGCGACGGTGAATCGCGTGAGGGCTTATAAGAGGGAAAACACCAAGGGCTCGGTACTGGCTTTAAGTTAACGCAATTATCTTGGCCGTTGGATTGGGAAGTTCTCAGCCGTTGGATGCTCGACCGCGCCTTGGCTTTTTAATTTCCTTTTCCTGGATTTCTCTTTTCTTTTTTCTTTTTTTTTTTGTTGTTTTTTTTTTCTTTTTCGTTTAAGGTTTTTTCCTTTTTTTGTGGCATTCTTGTATGTGATAATTTTTCAGGTGTTTTTATATGATTTCTTATATAATTGTTTTGTAATTGAAATTCTACATGTTAAGAATCTCGAACGTCACGTACAAAATTTTCTTTCAAGATAGGCAATTAAAAAATTCAAAAAAATTAATGAGTTCAGAAAAAATAAATTATTATTATCTAAATAAAGGATTAACTTTCGGGTAATATTTTAAACAAACAAATGTAGCTTTAATATCATGATAGAGAGCCACGAATGCAGAGCATTTTGAATTTTTTGGTTTCCAATTAACCTGTTATTAACATGTAAAGTTTGATTCAAAGGCAAAACCAAAGACAATGAGGAAACACAATATATTCGACTATAGCAAGGATTACCAAAAAAAAATATTGCTAGAAATGAACAACTTATTGATATATCAATTTGTATCTCTAAACATTCTCCCATGATATAGTTGCGTTCGTTCAACCTTGGATTTTAAATTATCTATTTATGATATTTGTCCATTTGTTATATCTAATATCTCTTCCATCGTCAACCATAGCATCATTATTTCAATGAGATGAAATGTTCTCTTATTGATAACAATCATTGATAAAGACTTCACAATCTTTACCAACACCTCCATCTTTAACTCGAGCATTACAGGTCATCGACATTGACCTTTTATTGTTGTTGCACTCATCCTAGCACATCATCGTCCTCTACAAACTTGTTATGGAAACCCGACTTGACCTATCTCAGAGTTCTTCAAATTGAATCGTTGATCGAAGAATAAACCCATTTTGGTAGAAACCTTAACAACAACATTTCATTGGACACTCACAAAGCACCAATGAATCACGAGTAGGGAGTAATTCCTCTAAAGGTGCCCAAGAACAACATTTCACCTAACATTGATGGAGCACCAACGAATCTTTAGTAAGGAGTAATTCCTCTGGGAGCATTTAAGGCTACCACTTTCCTACCCCAACCCATCTCAAGCTTCAGCTCCTTGCTACACAATCACTAAAGAGAGAAATCTTGAGTATTGAGTAATTCTTTTGGGGGGTCTAATCACCCTTACTAATCGTTCTTTGATTTTTCATAGAGCCAAGTTTTGGGTTTCTAGTCTAGCCCCTGAGCTAAAATGATTCCTAATACATGACTCGACTATTGGTTGTTTCTCTACAATCATCCCGTATTTGCTCTCTATTTCATTAGGAATTGCTATTTGCTATCTTTAATGGGAATTGCTCCAATTCTTTTGTCTGCTCTAGTTGCTTTACTCATCACACTTCATCCTGTATGCTCCATGCTTGCTTTATTGTTAATTCCATTTTTGTAGAACTTTACCTTATACTGATGCTTTTCATGATTTCGTAGAAGTTTTCTCCAAGATTGTTAAGAATCAAGTTCAAGCTTGAAAAGGTTTTGGAAATTATATATTAGTGTGTCATAAGCTGAAAAAGCTTGTAAAGATTTGTATGGTCATCAAAGCCAAAATTGACTTGATATTTTTTTCTACCATGGATATATGTCAATTTTGTCTTCCTATTTTATTCTTGTATGTGACATTTTATTCTTTCCATGTCCTGAAGATTTTTTAATTACTTCTTATCCATGTGGAATGTTATTAATCATTTGATCATTACAGTTTTGTTTTGTTGGCTTTTGTTACGGGAGTGAGCTAAGGGTTTCTCTGTTGCTTGTTTTGGGAGTTGATCGTAAGTGTTTTTTTTTTTGTTTCCCTTGTTTCCATTTCATTTTTTTCTCATGGATTATTGTAGCTTCATATTGTTGATCATATTTTCTGGGACTAATGGTAAGATTGTGGTTGATGTGCTTTCTTTTGATGTTATTGTTTTTGGAAATCACTTAGTTGTGTTTTTATTGTAACAATGGTTGTTGTTTTTGCAGTTCTAGTTGTTTTCCATGGATTTCAATTTGAATGAGTTGTTCGTCAATATGGAGTTCTATGGTTTTTGTAAGAATTCTGAACTGGATAGGTTAGGCTCTGAATAAGATGTGTTTTTCAAGAATCATAGTAGTTTAATTGGTTCTGGTAGTGTTTCTATTGATCCAAATGCTATATCTGTTCAATTTGGACGTTTGCATGTTGAATGTGGATCTGGTGATTTATTGTGTGTTGGTGATGTCGGGAAAGGTGATTGTTTCTTTGGTTTTGTAATGTCTCCCTTTGTGCTCTTTTTGTTGACATTTTTTTATCTTTTTTGTTGATATTTTTAGTTGTTTCATATGACGTTTTAGCTTTTGTTTTTTACTACATTGTTGAATTTAACCAGTTTAGTTTTATTTTAATGTTGTTCATTTTCCATTGACAGTTTATGCATTTTCCTTTGACATATTTGAAACTTTGTTAATATGTTCAATTCTGATCTTTATATTTTATTTGACATTTTTGCAAGTTTATTTTAACAGTTTTAGAATAATATACTACCGTGATTATTCATTTGTAGATATTAATTCTAATGGTATTGGTTTATCAAATAATGTTAGTACCAATGGTTATGATAATCTCTATTTGATTGGTTTGACATTTATTAGCCTAGATGAAGCTTTCTATTTTTATAGGAACTCTGCTAAGATAAGAGGTTATAACATTACAAAATCTAGGAATTGTTATAGAGGTTGTGAGAAAATGATTCTGTATCACAAGGATTTTTACTGTAGTTTTGCTGGTGTTAAATATAGTGAACAAAAAAATGATTATACTATTAAGTGTGGTAAGATAAGCACTAAAACTAGTTGTTTGGTTTGAATTCATTTTAAATTACTTGATGATGGTTGTTGGAGTTGTGTGGCTTTTGAAGCATTTAAGAGAAGTATGGGTGGTAGAATTCAAAAGATATTGATATATGATCAAGATAAGTATATTGTATTTGCTGTGAAAAAGTATTTATTGGGGTGTAGCATAAATTATGTTTGTGGCATATAATGGAGAATGCAAAAGAAAAATATAAAAGGTTTGATGTTGGTTGATGGTTTTTCGAGACTTTTTAACAAGTGCTTGTTGAGGAGTTTGAACATATATTAAACAAGATGTTGGTTGCATTTAAATACCAAAATGTTCATTGGTTGAAAAAGTTGTTCAAGATTAGATTGAGTAGGTGCCCTGCACTATGTAAAGATGTTTTTTCTGTTGGTAAATATTTCTACCAAATCTTTTTTTTTTCATTGACATATTATATTATTTTATATTGTTGTTATATGTGAAGATGTTTTTTAGTTGTATTGTTTGTTTTTATTGTTATGGCTCTTCTAGTTGAAGGCTTATTTGAGGAAGGTAAAGTACTTTAAATCAAGTTTGAAACCTTAATTCAATTTTACATAGCAAGAATAAGAAAGTTTAGCAAAGTTTTCTAAGTTCCAAGGAGGTTGAGGCACTAAATGAGGTTTAGGGGTAAAATGGTAATTTTGTATCCTGAATAGTCGGGTTAGGTCCCTAGTATTAAAAATGAGTTTTTATAACCTAACTTTTAACTTTAGCCCAAACTTAATTGAAATAAACAAAAATTGATCAAGAATAACTAAGGTTATTAAAAAAAAATGGGGTTTAAGTGTTCCATGTCTAATACTTTGGTCGCTTGGGTTTAAAACTTGGTTTATAAGATGGTAAAGTAGGGAATGGCTGCCATAACCCGAGTTCATCTTTTTCACCATCATTTCTTCATCTTTGAAGCCCAAAATCAAGAGTTTTTGGTGGAAAGAGAAGCTACCATAAGTATATAGGCCATTGAAAGCTTATTTCAAGTATAAAATCATGGTTTTGAAGCTTGGAGTTATGTTTTTTACTATCCCCTATTTTTTATACGAGGTAATCAAGGTGTTCTTGATTGATTTCATGTTTATTAGTTGATTGGGAGCTTGGGTTTTGGTTAGAAGTTAGTAACTTAATGTGTTATGCCCATATTTGCTTGGAACTAGGTGGAGCTTGGTAGAACTCAAATTTTTTTAGGAAGGGTCACTTGTTTCTTGCTTGTGAAGTGAAGTTAAGGCAAAGGAGTTATGTTTTCAAGCATAACGGATGCTATTGGATTGAGTTTGCTTAGTGAATTCAAGTAGTTTTATCAGTAGAATTAGTTAGAGGGCATAGTGGTTAATGGTGGATTATGAGGTTTGTGATGATTGAAATGATGTTATAATGCATCATAGTTAGGCTTGTGATAGTTGGTTATGATATATGCAATATGTTTTATATGTATGTGAAGTTTGAAGGCTAACCAAGCATGTTTGATATGTTTGGTAAGTGTTCACAGTTTATAGCAGCAAAACTGGAAAAGTTTTCTGGGTTTCACAGGTTGGTGACACGTCATTTTCCCACGACACATTACCAATGCTGCAAAACAAACAGTTTGCCGACAATTGTGGAGACACATTGCCATAGTTGGCGACAGTTGCCATAAGCATGTTGGTTGAATTTTCCAAATTTTGCTAGGAGGGTCAAGGGGAGACCTAAGGGGGTTCTTAAGGTACCTTGGGGTTTAAGCATCCCGGGGGTACTCCGAGACTTTCAAAAGTTCTTCAAGACCTCGAAGTTTTTTTGAGTTTTGTACAATTTTATGATTACTTCTACCATAAGCAAGAAAACTAGTTTACTGAAGATCATAACTAAGTATTACTAGCTTGTGTGAAAGGTTTAGAACCCTTGGCGACTTAGCCGTGCTATTAGCCATGAGGTTGCAAGGTGAAACCTTAGTACACTAGCCTACAAGGTCTTTATGGCCTAGTTTGCAATAGTCCCACCATAATGCCCATGTTCAACATAAACGGGAAATGTTCAACTGGTAATTTATCACTAGTTAAGCTGGCAAGCTAAGTTTGCTAGAGGATAAGGTTATGCCTTGTAGTTTAAGGACTAGAAAGAGGAGAGGTCTCAAGGGATCTAGATATATGCATATATTAGACACTCAAACTGTATGAGCTCACAGCAGATTACATATGTTTCCATATGTTGAGTCCTTAGTAACTTTTCTTGCAGGTACAGTGAAGACTCTTATTGAGAATGTTGAAATTCTCACTCCCTAGTTATGTTGTACAGATTCTGAAGTTGTTGGGCCGGGTAACCATTGAGGGTTATCATGGTAGTTTGCTTTTGTTGTAGGTATTTCACTTGAGAATCTTTATGATTCTAGTTTGCTTAGGTTATTTGTTGGTTAAGTCATAGTGCTAACTATAATCTTCTTTTGGCCATAGAGCCTAGCAGCATGTGAACAAGGACTTTCGTAACTCGCCATAAGGACTTACATCTAAGGTGAGAGTTAGTTCAAGAAGATATCAGTTAAGGCTTGTATAAATAGTACTCTTAGTTGCCTCAATTTGTCTATGTTTTAAGGAGCCTAGACTTTAGGGTTGCTCTTGGATGAGGGTATTAGTCTACTTTATGTATGAATGCTCCCACAAAGTTGTTATGTGTAGTAAAAAATTCACATAAATGTTGATTTTTTATGCTTTGGCTATCTTAAATTTATTTTTTATAGAAATGTCTTAGCCAAGTCAATATTTTATGGATTTTGCTAATCCAAGTCAAAGCATGAAGAGCATGCATTCCGTATATTCTAGGTTAATCAACTAGCATCACGGAGTTTTAATTCGCACATATATACAACTAGCCAATTACAACCACTGTGAGACCAGTTCTCACAGGCTTCCTAGGCAGGGGCCAAAGACGGCCGTGTCATTTATTTTGTTATATATTATTTTAAAAAATGTAAATACTATAAGAATGGTTTGTGTGGAGGGCTTTTTGTCATGACATCTTCAATGTTTTCCTTGAAACATGTCAACTTGCTTTTTTTTATCAGATAGTTATACATTTTTTCTAGACAGTTTATAGAGTTTTCTTTAATTGCAGTAGTTTTTTATTGTTTGTACCTTATTTTTTATAGGTATTTATTCTTCACAATAGAGTGAGAGTACAAATATTATGTCAACTTCATTGTCTAATAAGCAAATGGGCTTGTTTTCAATCTTTTATAAAATAGAAAGACAGTTAAAATAGTGGAGAAAAATGGAGGTTACAAAAGGTTACAACAATTCTAGTATTATTCTTATCAAGTACCCAGGTTATTTATTTCTTGTTATAACTTTAGATGTACACACAAGTAATATTTATAGGGAAATTAAGGTTCAATATAGCAAGGGTATTTGTGCTGAATATAGGATTTTGCATGAAGTGGGTGATGTGGTTGATTATAAAGTTTCATTAGGATTTTATGATCATCAATGGTTTGTTGTTAGATTTGAGAAACGTTCAAAATTCATCTCATGTTTTTGTAAACTTTATGAGAAAAAAGGATATTTTTGTGTACATGCATTACTTATATATAATTTGATTTGTGTCTCTGAGCTTCCTAGTTAGTATGTTCTTTATCGGCGGACAAAAAAGGCCAGAGGTGTTGCTATTGGTGAAGGTGGTTCTGCTTGTATTGATATGTTATCTATTATTTCAGGGAGATCTAAGATGATGAAGAATTTGTTCAACTTGGTTGTCATTAACTAAAAGGATGAGGCATGTAGGTCAATTTGTGAGAAAGGTTTGTTAACCATGATATAGCAATCTGAGAGTAAAAGGAGATCTTTGGCAATGACACAAACAATGTAAGTGTGTAAGCAATATGTCAGACAGTAGTATTCATAAAGTTATTAATCAAGATTTTGTGTCTTCCAAACATGCACATCAAAGCAAAGGACAAATCTAGTGGAAGGTGGGCGTGGGCGTGATCATGATCGTAGACGTAACTATTGGTGTGGGCGTTATGGAGACTTGGGTAGGGAATAAAAAATATTGGTTTTGAACTGTTTTTTTATTTTTTATTTTTTATAGATGCAAAAAAGCTGTGAATTTTTATTTTTTGGATTTTTGGGAATTTGTGAATGAAATTTATAGGAGATGTGTTTTTTAGTTATCTTGTTTATACAGTTTAATAGGTTTTCTTATTTTTTTCATTTTATTTTGTTCATTGTGAAGAACATTTTTGTTATTGTTTTGTTGTTTTCCTTGACATATTATATGTTTAAGTCTGACATATTTTTTTACTTTTCAAATATATGATGGGTGAGTATTTTATTAGTCATGAAATGAAGTTAATGTTAAGGGATAGTTATAATTTGCCCTCTACGGTTTGGATGAAATTACATTTTACCCCCTTTTATTTCAGAAATATACACTTTACTCATATCTTTTTAATACAGTCCAACTGTAACTTTTGAAATCTTAATTTGGACATTACAGTAGCTATCTTCTGATACTTTCAATCTGTATGACACCTTTTTTTATAGTTAATGGACATTTTAAATTATCTTTTTTTCTTTTTGTATTTCTTTTAGTTTTTAAAATAGTATTTTTTGAATGTCAATTATTTATAAAAAATACTATACAAATTGAAATTGTTTGAAGATGACAATTTTATAATCTAAATTAAGATTTTAGAAGTTATTGTTGGAATGTATTAAAAATGCAGGGGTAAAGTGTATTTTTTAAACAAGAGGGAGCAAAGTGTAATTTCATCTAAATCTCAAAGGAAAAATTGTAATTAACCTTAATGTTAAAGTACAAGTTTAAATATAGTCTGTTTAAACAGAATAATTTATTTTACGTTTCAATTTTTATGTACAGTTAATTAAATAATAGCTTGATAGAATTGAATCAAGATTAGCAACATTATAATGTGTTAATGTAGCTCTTGTTATTAAATTTTGGAGATCTATCAAATGTTCACGATCTGTCAAGGAAAAATTGTATGCATTTTTGTTTATAAATTGTTGATGTAGGATATTGAAAAAAGAACATTGTAGAGCAATTAGAAGAAAATCTTTGTAAAAAAAGCAGATGTTGATGTGTTAGCATAAACAATATGAAGTGTCAAACAAATTTACAAATGTGTTAAGGTAAGTATTAACAACTGTACCAACTACTGAATGCAGTACAAATTAGTTTTTCATTGGCATTTAAGTACTATTGAAATATTCAACAATTTGCATACGTGGCACTTTTGAAATTTATACACAAGAAAGTAGAATAATGCTGCGGAGATCATTGCCTTGGATAGTTTTGTTCAACCAGTGACATGACTTGACCTTTTAGTTTGTTACTGGATGCATAAGAATCTTTACTATGATAATGGCCCTGTGTGCCTTGACAAATCGTGGTTGCATTGTAGATAAGAAAATGCAATGTTAGATGACTTTAGATATGTGATTGAAGGATTTATATATCATTGTTTAATATATTACCTTATTTAATTCAGACTCAAACGATTTTGTTTCATAAAGTTCCATGTGCTTCATAGCAAAGATACCACAATCATGGTTATTTGACAGGTAGGACTTTTACTTTTGTTTCCTTAGAAGATCACCAAAGACATAGCTATATCAATCTATTTCTACTTCAAGTGGATGTTTTGATCTGAATAAGAACTTTCCAAACATGTCTTTCTACGTAATTTTTTTTCCAATTGTTAGTAATTAAATAAAAATATGGCCTGAATATATGTCAAATGATATGTATGATATATATGAATGGAAAAGGCAAAAATAGTCATAAAAGAAAAGCTACATTTAACCAGATGGACCATTTCCATCATTGAAATTTGTATATAGTGGCTTTGTATGGAAAATTGTCTAATCTGTTAGGTAAAAATTTCAATCTTTGTATGAAAAAAATAGTATCAAAACTGAATAGGAGATTGACAATATATAAAAGTAGCATATGTTTTTATCAACAATGATGAGAAAGGACCATAGAGATTCAAGTTTTCCACCATGTTGTCCATGATTTCAATTTTTTTGTGTTAGCAATTGTACCAGATTGCATTTTATTAGGGCTTGTTCTATGATATGTTTCTCTTTAAGCGAGACACTTATCATGTCTTATACACTTTCTCTTAATCTCTTGTTCATCTCAATATGCCTTTGGTTAGTGGAGTCTAGCTTATATCTAATCATTGGTTGCCTGCAAGTGTGTGGATTAAGTAATGATGAACTTTTAATAGTTAGAAATAGCAAAAGTATATGAGTGTATATAATCATGTTTGTTATTGTAAGGTAGGCAGAGAAGTGGAATCGTGTTAGTTGTTCCTTCTTGGATTCTTCATCATTCAATATGAAAGCATAAGTTGACACAACATTAATATCAATGTTGGTTTCAAGCTTAAGGCTTTAGAAGTTTGACCTGAATGGGTAAAGGCGTGTGTTGAAGTCTACAAGACCATTCTTTTTATAAATATAAAGAAGAAACATAGTTCAGTTATAATTTTATAATTCTTCATTAAGATTTTGAAATTTTCTAGAATAGTTTAAAAGGAAATTCTTACAAAAATGGAAGGTCTATTCTCCAACCAAAATCTACATTTTTTGTTTCTAGTGGAAAGAGCTCTCTTGGGTTATGGTGGTGATCATATTTGTTCAAATATGGTGACTTGAAGCAAGTAGCTTTCTTCAAAGCTCTCTTTGGTCTTGTATTTACTATCTTTTCTTTTTTCACTATCTTGATCTTGAATCTGGCTCTCACTTGTGATTAAAATTGTTGGATGGGCTTGGTCCTGACTATCAATTAGGATGGCAGTAGAAGACTTGTTTTGATCTTGGCTTTCACTTGCAATGAGGATAGTCTTTTTATGAGTAGGATCATTTGTGTCCACATGGAGAATACTCAACAATGTCTGAATTGTGATTTTTTTGAAAAAAAATTAGTGAGACTAGAGAGCAATGTGTAAAACTAAATTATACTATTTGTTAATAAAGATTGTGCAAAGGAGTAAAACCTGGTGTGGCTCATGTGTGTTTGTCAATGGAAGGATTATCTGCCACATTTTTATCTTGGTTGTCACTTGGGATAAGAATGGTGTTTTTACTAATAGGATTAGCTGCAATCTCTTGTACAGTTCTAAGGAATGTTTGAATTACGTCATTTGGGACAAAGATTAAGATAAGTTAGTGTGGGCAGCCTCAACCTTGGCAGCCCCTCGGGTATGAGTGTAATTATTGGCATGGCTTTAAGCTAGGGTTTGGGAAAAATAGAGTTGCCACCTTAGTTTAAAAATAAGGTAAAAACTAGGGAAAAACTCCTTTTGACTCCAAATCAATGAAAAAGCAAACTTTGTGAAAAAACAAGAGATTTTTTTGGATCAGTGATAAGATATGAGTTAGGAAAGTGTTAGGCAACCAACTCGCCTAAAACAAGCTTAAAACAAGGAAAGACCAATTGTTAGTATCACAAAAATGCATGCATGTGTTAGATATCAAAGAAGAGAAAAGGTTGATTTTAGTTATTAAGCTTGAACTTGGGTGGAATGCCCAAGCTTCTTACGTACCTGAGTGTGAGGTGGTACTTGAGTGTGAGGTGGGATCAAAGCCTACCTAGGTCATTCTCTATGTGAATGGAAGGCTTAGGTGACCAGTTAGGATGCATACTTGGATGGTTAATGAGGTGGTTGCGACAAGGGCAGTTAGATTACCTTCCAATTCAAAACTTGGAATTGAGGACAATTCTGGTTGCCTCAAGGTTCTTCGAATTAATAGTAGAAGATTTCCCCAAGTAGTGCAATTTTCGTTACCTAGAAAACCCAAGACAAGACTTTGAAGAGAAAAATGAAAACAATGATGTATACAAAAATAAAAGAAAATACAAAATCAAAGTTAATTTAAGAAAACACTAAAAGACTCAATTGACTTGGATACTAATTGTGCATGAAAATATTAACAAAATAAATAGTTAGAACTAGACACAAGAGGAAAATAATACTTCCTCTATTCCAATTTACATGAAATGTTTCTTTGGTCATGAAGATTAAGGTGTATGTAATTTTTATTTTTATTTTTGTAATGGGAGTTTAAATAATGATTAAAAAAGAAAAGATTTTTTTTTGGGTTTTGTGCAATGAGGGATTGAGTGGAGATTAAAAAGAGATTTTTTATTGGGTTTTATATAGTGAGAGTTTAAATGTGGGTAAAAGCGTACATTGATTGTTTAAAATTTTTTAAAAGATGAAATGTTTCAACCTTTTTGGGATATCCCAAAAAGGAATACGTTTCATCTAAATTGGGACGAATGGAGTATTATTTTAGTACTAAACTCTATTAAAAGCATCTAAATAAAAAATAAATAAAATAAAATAAAATCAAAATAAACATTAATTGACTTAAAATTTGTTAAAATTGACCAAGGATGAGAAATCATGAGAATTGTTTGTTGAATTGACTAAAAAACATAGAAGCATAAAAGAAACTCAAGTCTGCCAGTGACCAAATTGCAAGAAAATTAAAGCTGTGAATTCTAGTGGCCTAACTGTAGGCAAAAGACAGAAGTTAGTGACTTAAACGAGCTAAAAGAAAAACAAATTAAAGGACTGAAGTAAGGTTTCAGAAGAAAATAGTCTAGGTTGGGATTTTTGATCGGGTCAGGTTTTGGGTTGCGAAATGGGTCAACTTCCAAGTCTTTCAATGACGGTGGGCTGATGGCAGACGGAAGGCTGGGCTTTGGTGGGGATGGTTAGGACAGCCTCTGGCTGGACAGGTGGCGGTAGTAGCATTGGAGTTTGTGGATCTAGTGCTTGAATGCCACAAGGCTCAGATCATGATGCTTTTCTCCTTCAATTTGGCATCACTGGCGGTTGGGCGACGCTCGGTGATGGCTCTAGAGGGTATACAGTAGTGGCACGAAGGAGTAGGGCCGATGGCGATGGCTAGTGTGGGAGCTGGGGGTGGTGATGGTGTTGTTGAGGATAGTAGCGGCAGAGAGATGACTTTAGGGTTATTGGGGGCAAACAACTAGGGGCTTGGCCTGTAGTTTGTCATTTTTAGCCGGGGCTTAGGTTTTTGAATCTTTCTTCAATTTTTGAGTTCCAACCCCCAATCTGTGTATTTTAAAGCATATATATATATATTCAAGTCCTTAAAGCCCAAGAAAATCATTAAATGATAGAATCTTGATCAAATTAGGCTAGAATCATAGGAAATCAATAATTACCAATTTAGTTCCTAATTCTCTCCTAACTTTCAACTTAGCACAGACTGATATAGAATCATCAATTACGACCAAACTTCTTATTGAATTTTCAATTAATCACAAGAAGTTCATAAATTTGTCAATTAAGCCTGAAACTTTGCAAGATTTTCAATTACAACCCAAAACTTCCTAGAAATTTCAATTAAAGCCTAAACTTCTACAAATTGATCAATTAAGACTCAACTTCACATTAAAGCATAGATTTCACCATATTTACCCAAATTTCACAATTAAGCACAATGTTAACCCAAATTGCCTGAATGACTCAAATTTGACACTAAAAAAAATAAAAACAAACTAATTAAGTCCTAAACATAAAATAGATTTTGGGACATGACACAACAATTTTAGATAGAAAAAAGGCCAAAATACCCCTAGACATTAATTGGCCAATATTTTCCTAATCTAGCCTAAGGCACCTAAATGAAGATCAAAATGAGTGTTAACAGCTAGTAATGTGTGAAAGCAAGATGTGCAAATTGTTTATGCAAAGAAGTAAAACCTGGAGAAGTGTTTATTTGCTTATGAACTATTGGACTGTTTGTTCTAGTTTGCTCTTTTTGCTGAAGTGGAGTGCCCATATCCTTTGCTAGAAAAAAAGTTTGAAAGTTTGCATGTCATATACTGTGGGCATTTTTGCTCATGGTATTGTTATGCTTCATCTTTCTTTTATTGGTATGCT
Source organism: Aquilaria sinensis (assembly GCA_005392925.1). Taxonomy (NCBI): domain Eukaryota; kingdom Viridiplantae; phylum Streptophyta; class Magnoliopsida; order Malvales; family Thymelaeaceae; genus Aquilaria; species Aquilaria sinensis. Next base: position 44,079 of record SMDT01003217.1, on the reverse strand, counting down.
TGTTCAATAGCTTGCATGATTTTTTCCACTTTGTCATAAATCTGGCTATTGTTTAGGCCAAAGGAAGATGAATTTTCATGTTCTTCATGTCTCTTTACAAGTTTGGTTAATTCCTCAGTTAGTGATGGAAAGAGTTTACAGACTCTTGCCATCTGGTCATCCATTTTTTTTATTGCAGCTGCTGCTTCATTGACATATTGTGTGAGCTCTTCCATTTCAAAAGTGAATGTTGTGCTTTGTGTGCCCTGACATTAATAATTGAAAATATCATAGCAAATGTGTATGTGGAAAGTATTTATTATGGCAATAAAGAATTAGTAAAGTGTATATGATTAGTTTACATATTAAAAGACGAAGAAGGTGGTGTTTTATTATTGTTAGAAGATGTCAACCATGAGTAATATGTAATGAAAAAATTACAAATATGTCAATGAAAAATAGTAATCTAAAATATGATAAAACATGTGAATGAGAGTTTTAAGATATACCTTTTCAATAGCATGTTGTTGTTCTTGTTCTTTTGTCGTAGCTGTTTTTGGGTCAGGCTTAGGTTTGTTTTCTTTATTTTTTATTTGCTTGTTATCCATTTTGTCTATGCGTATTTTCTTTTAAGGGATGGTGTGTATTTGCCAATTGTGTTATGACTAAAATGATAACCTCCATTTTTCTGTTCCTCTAGAAGTCTCTTACAGACAATTAGATTTGTCCAGCCCCTAATCCTTGGCATTTTTTTTTGGTACTACTGTTTCAACACGGAAAACAACTTTGTCTAAGTACAACATTTGCAAGAATAAGAGGATATATATGTCAACTGTACATTACTAAAGTGTAAAGAAAAGGTTATGTAAATTAGAACATAATAGGCACCTGCAAGAAGTACAAGCATTCCCCAAGTGTTTTTTGTTATGGGTTGTCATGATATTTTTTGACTTTGAAAGTCAATTGCTCAAGAACAAATTCTGCAAAGTTTAGGTTTTTTGCATTTGAGATATTCTTCAAGGATTTGTGGATTCGCCAAGTGCATGTTGACTTATTGGAAAGAGCCAATATCTTTGCAACCAATAGACTATGAAAGTTTGCTTGAATTCAACATTTGGGTGAAACTTAGTGGTGACAAGTTCTATGATTTGGCTGCTGCTTGGTCTAGATGTTTTAACACCAAATTTTTTCTTCCAAGCTTCAAGATCATCATTTGCATAGGAATATAATTGTAGTTCTGGGCCCATTGGGACTCCAAGCACTTGGTAGAAATCAAGTGGCTTTAGCTTGATTCACTCAGAAACATGTATTCCTAGAGTTAAGTTGTTTAGGTTGTACTGATCAAGCAGCCATTATAGCAGGTTTGCATGCATTTTTGTGCAATTAAGGTGAAAGAATGATGAGAAACCTATCTCATCAATTGCAGCAACATGTGGAGGGTTTTTTTAAAGTTGCTTCATCTAGAATTTAATTACTTTTGGTTTGTAGCCTAGCTCAAACTTGATTTTGCGCAAATGATATATATTGAACAAAAGTGTGTAATGTGACATAGTAATGTTTATAATGTGTCAAAGATTTGCTTACTTTGGATCACTTTGCTCAAAATTAGTGTCACTTCGATGGCTACTTGTGTTTTGATTCTAAAAGAATAAATAAAAATAAATGAGTTAATGAAATGTGCCATAAATGTCAGGGTAAAGTTCATAATTTATCAAAGAAAAATGTTGGTTCACATTTGGTGGCAAAGTTCTTTTGTGAGACATAACTTGCCTTGATTTTCTTTTTTGAACACCTGCTTTATTTTCTTTATCACCAATCTATCCTTGCTTTGTATTTTGCTTTTTTTGAGATGTTTTTTGTTGCTTTTTGGGCTCTTGCTTTTGAGATGTAAGTTGATTTCTCATTATTCTACGCAGATAAAATGTTTTAGGGAAAACTAAATAATGTGTCCTAGTAAAATAATAATGTGTCAAAGGGATTTACAATTCAAAAGTTGTTCATGAAAACTACAGTTTATGACCAAATGTGTTAGTATAAGTTTCATAAAATGCCTTGGTAGTTTTTATAATATGTGCACACAAAATGTTAAATGAAGATGGCTATAGTGAAAATGTTTTAAATACCCAAGGCAATTTTTCAGAGCTGTTTTGTGTTGCTTCTTCTTTGGCTTCTGTTTTTCATCTGTAGGTTGATCTGTCTTTATGAACTTATGTTGCCCTTTCTCTTTGGTTTGTTGCCATAAGAACAGACATAATAACTTTTTTCAGATGATAGATAGTGGTGTGCTTTTGACAAAAAGTGTAACTAGAAATAGTGAAACGTATATTGTGCAAAATGTGTGATATGGTGAATAAAAATGCATGATATGTCAAATAAATTACATGTGGATAAAATTGTGTTACCTTTGAGTATTCTTCAGGCTGTGCTTTGTAGTTTCAATAGGTTGGCATTTGCTAGATCTAGTTGTGCAAACCTTGTCAGGTTTTAAGGCAAGCCTTAGCCTTTCTTTTTGCTTTGCCTTGGAAAATGTCAAAGTTATGAAATGTATGAGTTGTGTCAAAATAAAATGCAGAAAGTGCCATGGATAAAGTATATAAAGTAAAGAGCAAACTGTGTAACCTCTTAGGTTATTTTTTAGCAAGTGAACACGCTCGTGTTTGGAGGAACACGTTGGTATTTGTAATTGTGTCATTAATGCTTTAGTGAAGTTTTGTATTCAAAGATGAAACACAGCTGGGAACATGGTCGTGTCTATGACCATGTTCAACAGCCATAAGGGTTTTCTCAAGATTTTACTATAGTTTTGAGGGAATAGCAAAAAAAGATCAGAAAAAATAATCAGTTTTATAGTTGAAGTTTCTTAGTAAAAAACTGGAAGAGGTAGTTAGATGATTAACACCAATTGATTCACACCGGAGCAAGAATTTCTTGGATGAGAAGATATTCGGAGATGGAGTTTTTTATTTCTAATTTTCTTTTACTCTTGTTGTGTTTCTTTATCGGGATGATGAGCTAAATTCCTTCCCATGCTTACAGTAGATGAACCCTTAGATGATATTGTTTCTACGACTGCTTTCATTTAATTAAATATAGTTTTCTTGCGATCTATCAATCGTGATTTATTGTTGTTGAATTGATAGTTACTGGCCTATTAATTCAAAGTATTGAGCATATTAAGCTAATAGCTTATATGTTTAATTTGATCACCATGTGGATAAAAGAAATTGCATGCAGGTCTCGAGATAGACCGACATAAGAGCTATGGACTAGAGTAAAACCTAGTAGTGAGACTCAAAAAGTGAGTAATGCATTTTTTGTGGGGTTTCGGTGATGAAGGGATTTTGATCAGCCAACCTGATGATAGGGGTTAGCTACCTTGAGAGAGAATTTAGTGTAATCTAAGAGTTTTCCATAGTCCAAGATAATTATACGTCTATTAAACCTAAGTAAGAGTAGTGCAATAGATTTTTAGGAGGATTTGTATTTAAGCGTGATAATATTGTTGATTGTTGATTTATCTAATTTGTTTTGTGTTGCTTTGCTTTAGTTTAGTTTAGTTTACTGTAATAGTTTAATTTTTAGTAGTTAATAAATAGTTCTTGTAATTGATCATCTAAATAATAGAAAAAATGATGAATACAGTAGACAACTCCGTTCAAGTGGAGTACAACTTTGATACTGATCGGATGCTATGTTAGATGATAGCTACACTTGGATACACTTACCTTAAGGGTTTCATATCAGTGAAAGCCTCTATTTGAATATTTTTAGTAGTGTAGTTCGAGAGTTGTTAAGTCTTTGGCATTGTTGCTAGGAACATAGTTGAAATTGCTACTTTAAATTTTGAGATTTATTAATTTAGCTATTTATTTTCTTACAATTTTTTATTATCTTATTGTATTTTGTTTGCTAACTTTTTGTTCTTTTCTTACATGAGAATTAGTGTATGACTTGAAGCAGCCTGAGTGAAGTTTGAAACATTGATCCAAAAATTGAAAGAACATTGAAGAGACTTCGTCATACAAGGAGCCTTGAGTTACAGTCACTACCACTTGAGTTCGCACAAGAAGGAGAAATTCAAGAGAGTTAATCATGGAAGAACATAATCCAATTTGGATCACGTCTAACTATGCTAAACCATCTCTTAAAGGGATGGAATCAGGTATTGTCAGATCATTTGTCAATGCCAACAATTTTTTGATTAAGCTAAATATTATTCAGATGATTCAAAATTATGTTTAGTTTGATGGCATGGTGGATAAAGATGTAAACTCACACATTGCTAGTTTCTTGGAAAGATGTGATACATTAAAAATTAATTAAGCTAGTGAAGACAATATTCGATTGAGAGTATTTCCATTCTCACTAAGAGGAAAATCGAAGCAATGTTTAACTTCATTTCTAAGATGTTCTATGTCTACTTGGAATGCTCCCATTGAAAAATTTTCGCTGAAGTATTTTCCTCTAGCTAAGATTGCAAAACTTTTGTAATGATATTATTGGTTTTACTTAGTTGGATTCAAAGACAGTTTATAAGACTTGTGAAAGATTTAAAGATTTGTCGAGAAAGTGTCCACAGCATTCTAGAATAAAGAGAGCTACTTGGTTGCAAGTTCAAACCTTCTATAATGGTTTGAATTATCCTTCTCAGTAGATGATTGATGCAGTAGCTGGTGGTACTCTAAACAATAAAACTCCAGAGGTAGCTTAGGATCTTAATGAGGAAATGACGATGAACAATTATCAATGGCAATGATATTCTAGAATTAAACTGAGCAGAGCATACTTAGCATAGAGATATAATGTAGTTTCTACAGTAGCCAGTCAGATGGAAGCTTTATCTAGAAAAGTTGATGGTATTTTTATTTCTCAAAGACAAGTGGCAGTTGTGTAGTGTGATTTGTGTGGAGATGGTCAACCAACTCAAGATTGTTAGACTTACAATTGGATGAGTAGAACTAGGCAAAGAGATTTTGTGGAAAATCCTCCATGGCTGCAGAATAATCAAATCAATAATACTTATAATCATGGATGGAGAAACCAACCAAATTTTTAGTGGAGTAATCAAAGGCAAAAATAACCACCTAGTTTTCAACCACAACCACCACCACAAGAAAGATGACTAAATTTGGGACAAGTAATTTTTAAATATATGTAGATGGCCAATTCTCGAATAGAAGCTACAGAGGCCACAGTGAGAAACCAACAAGCATTTATGCAAAATTTGGAGACTTAATTGGGACATTTTGGTAACATGCTTTAAAAAAGGCTATAAGGTGCTTTGCTAGCCAATACCGAGCCGAACCTAAAAGGACCTTACAATCTAAAATTCCACTAGAAAGCATATGATCATGTAGAGATCAAGATGTTGGAGATGAATGAGGAACCTCCTTGATTTGATTAGGAGGATGACAATCTGAAGATGTTAAACCAAGCACTTATTAGGAGGCAACCCAAGTAAAATATAATTTACTATCATTTATTTTAGTTTTCACTTCTATTTTTAATTTTTATTGTTTGCTAGTTCTTTTGAATGTCATAAGAAATCATTAATGTAGAGCTAATGTGCTTTCATGTGGGGGATTGGATTTGAACAGGGAGAAATTCTTAGAGAAAAGATGCAGGTACTTTTTACATCACACTTAGGTATGTTTTGTTTTGAAAGAAATTTAAGTGTAAGAGCTTGACATGCTGATACGATCAAGGAAGGCACAACCAAGGATGGAAAGGATCCATTGAAGAAAAGTAGTGGACCATTGACAAGGAAGAAGGCTAAGGAGCTCACTAGTGCACTTCAAGCTCGGATGTTGACAGATTGGCGATGTTCTGGTAGAAAAATCATATCTTGAAATAAACAGATCAGAATTGAGTAATTCTTGATTCATTGGAAAGCTAACATCTGGAGCTAAAAATCATATGAAGACCATCAAACCCATTTTTCACGTTAAGGAGGTCAAATTTAGCTTCAAAGTCTCGATTTGCGAGTTATCGCTGGTTCAGGAGCAGTTACAGTATTTTGGGCATATCTTTGGATTTAGAGGTCCATTTTGTGTGGTTCAGGTGTCCTTTCAAAGATAAGAAATAGATCTACAACTTTTATTTTTTGCATTTTGAGAAATCATGGCTGAATCAAGTTCGAATATCAGCTTGAAGTTGAAGACACAAGCAGGAACCACCTGAGAAGACTATTTTGGGGTTTTTATGGCCAATCTTATTTTGTAACGTATTTTATTTTATGTTCCTATTTATTTACATTATTTAGGATGTTATTTAGGCCATGGAAGTGATTTAGGTCACTTAGGATAAATGGAATTCGCTGCACACCTTAAACATGTGTTAAAAGGGTGTAGGAATCCTAGTTTGACTAGGTTTTCTTGAGTCCTTTGTAACTAGGTTTCCTAGGTGACTTGGGCTGCGAATTTTGCCCAGATTTTTACCCTAGTTTAGGCCTATATAAAGGCACATATTCTGGATGTAAACACACAGATTATTGCCGAAATAATATTGCTCTTTGGAGAGGTTTTCTCTTTGGTTCTTTGTGGACTACCTTGGTGCACAAGTGTGCTTGTGTTCTTGGAGTTCTATACTTCTCGTTTCTAGTCACAGGTTGATTAGGGGTGGGGGTCTTCAAACCCAGTCTCTTTGATGTCTTGTGGAGCTTGAAAAACATCTTGGGCGCGTTTCATGGTCTTTATACCATCGGGGTTCGCATCACATGCCTTGCAGCAAGCCCATTTTCAAGGCTATGTCAGTCAACATAGACAAGAACACAAGCGTGACTAGTCTGGAACATGATTTTTGTAAAAGATATTTAAATTTTACTTATAGGAAGTCAAATGCTGTGTAAGAGATGCCTATGTTTGAAACTGTGTTTGCCTCTGTAAAAAATTTCCAAGGGTAAAAAATGATCTTTGGCATGCCCATGTTTGTAAATGTGTTTCCCAAACATAGTGGTTTTACTCCTATGTTCAAGATTGCAACTGCCTTTGTTTTCTAAAAAATTAAGCTTCTGAACTCAAGCACACAATGTTACAAAGCATGTTATCTAAACACTGTTATGTTCATGCCTATGTTTAGAATATGTTTAGAATCATGTCTCAGTACTATTTAAAAAGATTTTTAGTGTTTAGATGGCAAACATAGTTTGTAACACATCCATGCTAGAAAGCGTGTTTGCAAACTCGTCACAAATACTCCCATGTTCAAGACCATGTCACTTAAAAATAAAATGGGAGTTGCGACTAGTGGCTGCCCCACTTGCTCACTTTGCACAAAACTTCATTTTTCTTCTTCTTCATGCCTCCAATTCTTAAACTTAGCCTCCATAACCACCGAGTAAGGCGGTTCCCTTGATAATAGGAGTGTTTTGAAGCTCCTTTGAATCAATTTTTAGCTCTTTCTCTCTTTCTCGCCCCCCTCTCTTTTTCTTTCTCTTATTTTCTTTCTCTACATGTAAGTCTCTCTCTCTAAGTTTTATTGCAAATTTGAGGATTATTTTGATGATTTCTTACTATGGGTATGAGTTATTTAATGTTATGGGATGGAATCTCTATTGCCATTATGGTTGATTTCAAGTTTGTTGATTGATTTTGACATGTGGAAGAATTTAGCTATAATGCATGAAGATGAAGAGCCTAAGCTAAAGATGGAGTATCTTGGACTTGCTAAAATCTATACTTATGATTGATTATGCATGTTAAGTCATGGTAGGGCATATGCCCAACTCTAAGTCCATAACAAACAAGTCCATGGTAGACAGATTGAAGCTAAGAGGCCTACCAGGCCAAAGAGGTAACCCATCTAAGAAGGAAAGGAAATCCTAGAATTATGGGATAGATCAGAGGATTTTCATCTAGAAGTAATCCTCCTGGACCTTCCATCAGCTATATAAACCCGTCTCATTCACTAATCCCGAGATACAAGAATTCAATTATGCACTTTGTTATTTCTCTTCACTTGCAGAAAACTAACTTAATCATTGGAGGGTTTCCCCTGAGAAAACATCCTAGGGCTTTGACATTGTCTTTGGGCACAAGATCTCCACTCACCTTACATCAAGCTATTGAGACTAGCCCAAATGACCTCGTTGACTATCAATTTGGTGTTGTATATAGGAACCATGGTGAACACCCATAGATTTCATGTGGATAATCAAGATCAGCCAGGGAATGAGAATTAGAGCCAATGTAGGGATTGGACCAACCATCCCATAGGTTCTATAGCACCCCTGGAATAGGGGACTGTTCACGGAGTTGAAGGAGAAGAGCCTTTGGCACCTCAGAGAGAAAAGGAAAAGGTCCTGCCCTATTGAACGATGATCAGTTTTAGGCTATCTAGCATGCTCTTTTTGAATAATAGAGAATAACAATTCAGTAGAGGATCTACAAAGTATTGTGGAAGGCATTGACAAAGCCATGGAGAGCTACTTAGCACCTGACAAACCTTAGCGAGTCCCTCATCATGATCCACCCCCGAGGGTCCATGCTGTTGATCCTTCCACATCATTAGGGCAAATTGGTGGCCCCGTTAGCAGTAATATAAGTGTGATTTTACAAAAGCTTGATCAAATGAAATAGTGCATGAGGGTACCCAAGGCCCTCTGCCCACAGTGGGCTATGGCCCTACAATTGATATCAATTACATGTGGCTCCAACCATTCATGGACAAGATCATCAATGCCCTGACTCCTAATGAATTTCATATGCCTAAGATCTGTGAAGATATATGGCCTTTATAATGCTGGAGAAGGTAGTTGACACAATCATGTGTAGGGCATTCAGTACAACATTGACGGGAGCAGTAGCCTCCTGGTTCAAGACCAATAAGGGGCATTGTTTCTACTTATTTAAGGATCTCTCTTAGGCATTCCTCCACCACTTTTTGGGGAGTAGGCTGACCCCCAAGACGGTGGCCCATTTATTAAAGATATTAGGGGTGAGCATTATTCGGATAAAACCGAAAAAACCGAATAATCCAATTGGTTTTGGACAATTTGATTCGGGTTTATGGTTTTTCAAGTCGGTTCGGTTAAAAACCAAATTATATAATCGGCTATATGGTTCGGTCTCGGGTGCTATTATTGAAACTGAAAAAACCGAAGTAACCGAATTGTAAATACTAATATTTTATGAGTGCTGATTAGGGATTTACCCTAGGTATGTAAATCAAAATTTCTCAACACTAGCGCAGACAAGTCTTTTTCTCTTCTCGAGTGCGAGTCTGCGACTCAAGGTCCCGACTCCGAGCGTGATTTCTTGTCTGCCGATCATGCTCTGATGCTCGACTCTACTGATCTCTTCCCCGTTTTTTTCGTCCCGACCATGCTCGACTCTATTGATCTCCTTTTTTTTTTTTCGTCTGATTGTTCCATTTGTCCGACTAAGTGTTCATCGCCGACGAAGACCACTGGGATCAACTCTCCGTAACTGAGCAGGTAAATTTTAGCATGATGTTGGCATGATATTTGACTGTCCGAGCTAATGGATCCCTTTTGAGGTCATTAATGGCCTTTCCATTGTTGTTTAGTGAGAAACCCTAACTGGGTTGGCTTGTAACTCTTCCAATATGAGGCTAATCGGCTCCCATTTACTTCAGGTGAGTGAGATTTACTTGCTTTGTGCATTTCGACTAGCCAGTGATAGTGAATAACTATTAGTTGAAAGGTGCGATGAAAGTGTTTGTGGAAATGTGTGAATGACTGTCAATTTCTAATTTTGTCTGATCAGCTTTCAAGAGTTTTGCCAATCCAAAATCGGAAATCCTTGCATTGAAAGAGTCATCTAGAAGCACATTTTGTGGTTTTATGTCATAGTGTATGATCTGGTTTCTGCATTCTTCATGCAAATAAGCAAGCCCTCTTGCAACTGAGAAAGGAATTCGCACTCTTTCGTGCCAGTTTGGCCTTGTGTCCCCAAACAGATAGTTGGCCAAAGATCCATTGCTCATATACTCATACACCAAAAGCCTATGATCTCTTTCACTGCAGAAGCCTAGAAGTTGGACCAGATCCTTGTGGTTTGTCCTCCCAATTGCCAACATTTAGGCCAAAACTCATGCTCATTCTCTGTCACCATCTTGTTTAGTTTCTTGACGGCAATTAGAACCTCGTTACCAGCTTCATCCAGAGCTCCTTTGTAAACCGTTGAAAAAGCACCCCTTCTAATTTCTTCTTGGAAGTTTCTTGTCGCTTCTTCTAATTCTTGATAAGTGAAACACCGCAAGTTAATGCCTTGTGTCCTAGGGTCTATGTGAAGCTTTCTCTCTTTCCTGAACCGTGAAAAAGACAAAATCAATAGAAAAAGGCTTAGACACACAAAACTTCCAAGTAAAGATCCTAGAAGAATTAAGGTTGAGTGGTCATCAGCCCTCTTTGAACTCGCACTTCTTGTTGGACTCTTTGAACCTTCCCTCCTTACTTTTATCATTGCCTTTCCATTAACGCTAGAGTTAAGTTGCCCAGTTACTAAAGGGAACTTCTTCTTCCAACAATTTCCATTACCAAAGAATGCAACGGTACAGAAGCAATCAACTAATAAGAAATAAAAGAATTGAAAACTCAAGTAAGCAGTACTAGTAAATAAGATAAAAAAAAATAAGTCTCATTATTCTGGTTAACTACTAATACAAATAAATCTCATGCTTCATAGACAATTTTCCTCCTCAACTCTCATTGTACTTCGAATCTTCGATACTTTATTTGCTTTATTTGGTAATAAATTTGGTAGGAAAATATTAGCTGGATAGATTTCTTGTCTAAACTTGATTTCCATGTTTTCTTTGAGCATGATCAATTAGTTAATTGAATTTATTTCTAAAGGACTCTACTAGACCCTGCTTTTCTTGGGATGATTTCCATTTAATTTGATGATTTTTTTATAGACTTGGGATTTCTTGTACTAAATATTTTTTTTGTTTGTTTGATTCTTAGATGTCTTCAGTTGAAGCAAAAAATGTGGCAGCAGCAACTGAAGATACAAATGCAGCAACAAAATCTCCACCTAAATGAAAAAGGAAACAAATGAAAAGAAGTAGTGCTTGGGATCATTTTACAAGGTATGTTGACAAAGATGGTCATAGGAAAGCATGATGTAATTACTGCCCTGTTGAATACTGTTGTGATAGTAAGGATAATGGCACAACTAATTTGAATAGACATGTGGAAAGATGTCCAAATCATCCTGCCCGTGTTACTGCAAAACAAGCTTTGTTAGTTTCTCAATTTAAGGCAGCTGGTGGAAATGGGGAGGGGGAGGGAACACTTGGTGTTTGGAAATTTGACCAAGGTGTCATTAGGAATGGGTTGTCACGGATGGTTATTATTGATGAGCTCCCTTTTAAATTTGTTGAGAAAGAGGGGTTTAAGTGTTTTATGTCACTTGCATGTCCAAAGTTTAAAATTCCCTCCTGCTTCACTATTGCTAGAGATTGTTTCCAACTCTATTTAGAAGAGAGAAAAAAGCTTCAGCAGTGGCTAAGAACTAGTGGAAGTCATGTTTGCCTTACTACTGACACATGGACTTCATTACAGAGGGTTAATTATATGTGTGTCACAGCCCATTTTGTTGATAGTGACTGGAACTTGCAAAAGAAAATCCTTAATTTTTGTCCAATTTCTAGCCACAAAGGGTCTAAAATTGGTGAAATGATTGAAAATTGCTTGCTTGATTGGAAGAAAATGTTAACAATTACTGTTGACAATGCAAGTTCAAATGATACTGCAATTGCTTATGTGAAGAAAATTTTAGTGAACTGGAAAACTGATATCTTAGGAGGCAAGTATCTTCACATGAGGTGCATTGCTCATGTAATCAATTTAGTTGTAACTGATGGTTTGAAAGAAGCAAGTGATTCAATTGCTAAAGTTCGAGCAGCTGTGAAATATGTGAGAAATTCTCCATCTCGTTTAGCAAAGTTTAAATCATGTGTGGAATTTGAAAAAATTGAGTGCAAAAGCTTACTGTGTTTGGATGTTTGCACTAGATGGAACTCTACATACTTGATGCTAAGCACTGCTTTAAAATTTGTGAGAGCATTTGCTATATATGAACTCAATGATCCAAATTTTTTAGTGGAGCTAGAACCTGATCCGGGAGTTCCAACTGACATAGATTGGGAAATTGTAAGGAGATTGGTGACTCTTTTTAAGAGTTTTTATGAGATGACATTAAGAATTTCTGGTTCACTTTATGTAACATCAAACACTTTCTTCCATGAGATTAGTGAAGTTGATTGCCTTTTGAAGGAGTGGGAAAAGGATTCTGATGTTAGTTTTTCTTTAATGGCAAAAAAGATGAAAGAAAAATATGACAAGTATTGGGGTGACATTGAGAAAATGAATATGCTAATTTATGTGGCTGTTGTTCTTGATCCTCGTCATAAGCTAGAGTATGTTCAGTTTGTTTTCTCTGAATTGCATGGCAAAGATAGTGAAATTGAGAAAAGGATGGCAAAGAATGTAAGAGATGCCACTTTTGAGTTGTTCTTTAAGTATCGAAAAATGAACCAATCTCAAAGTGGTGAGTCTAGTGGTTCAGTTCAAGGAATGAGTGAGGGTGCACAAGAAATTCTTCCAAAGCACTTGAAAGAAAGATATAAGAAATTTAAAAGTTTGAGTGGAAGTGGAGAAGGGAAATCTGAGTTAGAAAAGTACCTTGGTGAAGATTGTGAGGATGATAATGCTTCTTTTGATATTCTGACTTGGTGGAAGTTTAATAGCAGTCGTTTTCCTATTCTTTCTCAAATGGCACGAGATGTGTTGGCTGTCCCAATATCAACTGTTGCCTCAGAATCAGCTTTTAGCACCGGAGGGAGAGTTCTTGATATATTCAGGAGCTCTTTGAATCCTAAAATGGTCCAAGCACTTTTATGTGCTCAAGATTGGATTAGGAGTTCTCCTAATATTCTTAAAATTGAAGAAGACCTGGTAGAGCTTGAAAAACTTGATGAAGGTAATCTTTTTACATTTCAAGTTTTTTGTAATTTTTATGGAACTAATTTTTTTTTACTGATTTCTATTTTTTCAGAGCTATCACAGTTGGGATTGAATCAAACCATTCTTGATATATGAGGTAGCCAATTCCATTTAATGTCTTTTGTTTAAAATGAGATACCTGCTTTTGTTTATTGGTAAGTATTGTAATTATGTTTTATAAATTTGAAATGAGATAGGAAAAAATGCTGAAAATTATGGATTGCTGTTGATTTTGTTGCTAGAGTTGCTTATGTCAAGACTTTTGCTGCTGTTTTACATATGAGGTAACCAATATGCTTTATAAATTTTAAATGAGATGCGGGAGGACGTTGAAAATTATGGATTGTTGCTGATTTTGCTGTATGATTGCATTTCCTGATTTTGCTACTACAGTTTATTGCTGATTTTGCTGTTGGAGAGTTGGAGTTACTTATATGAAGAATTTTGTTGCTGATGTTGCTGCTGTAGTCGTATTCCTGACTTTGCTGATTATACTGCTTGGAGTTGGTTATGGGAAGAATTTTGCTGCTGGTTACTTTGCATATAATTGTAGAAACTAGTATTGTTGACTGGAGGCTGTTTTTTGAATGTTACAGTCAATAGGTTTTTTGCATACACTTAGGATTTGCCATAGGTGATAGGCCCATAGACCACTATTTTGGGATTCTAGTTTTTGAAGTGCAGGAAGGATGGTTGTTGGCATTGATTTACTTGCTATTGACTTGTTTTTTGTTGCTAGTTAATCTTTGCCAACTAGAAACTCTTGTCCTGTTAATGATATGTAATATTATTAAAGGTCATACATTTGTCCTCTAAATATCATCTTACAGATCCTATTTTTGTGGCATGTCCGTCTGTGCAAATTGGGAGTTGGTTTTATATGTTGCATGGAGAAAGTGTTATGTTTAGTCTGTTGAGTAAAAGGGAAACCGAATAAGGAAACCAAACCAACCGAATTTTTATTCGGTTGGTTCGGTTTCGGTTTCAAAGAGGTGTTCGGTTGGTTCGGTTAATATATTTTATAACCGGAAACTGATCGGTTTTAGCTACTTTGGTCGGTTGTTAACCGAACCGACTGATTGATTAGCCCTAAAAGATATAGCAAGTTCGAGAAAAGTCCATGATGGACTTTGTGTGGAGAATTAATGCTGAGACGGTATAGGTACAAGGCTTGCCCCTGGAACTACATTTGGTGGCCATCACTCAAGGATTGTTAATGGGCTTTAACTTGTCTAGGACTTGCATGAAAACCCGTTTGAGATATTACGGAATTTCTTGATTGAGCTATGTGGTATATGCATGCTGAAGAGCTCAACAAACCTATTTAGTAGTAGCAGTAAGTGAAGTTTAGAGATAGTGGATCTGCCCCTAGGAAAAGGAGTATAGGCACAAGGCCATCAAGCTAGATCTTGTCCTGCCTCCATTGAGGGAAATAAGGCCAAAAAAACTATATGCCTTAGAGAGAAAAAACCAAGTCCCTAGGTGGCCTTCACCGATGGGCCCCTCAAACAAGAAGGATTTGAATAAATATTGCCTGTACCACAAAGACAAAGGCCAAGAAACATTGCAGATAGCTAAAAAGACTCTTAGAAGAGATGTTCTAGGCATGAAAACTAAGGAAGTACTTGGTCAGGTCACAATTCTTTGTAGAAAACAAGATGACAGGCCCTGGAGAAAGGATGTTGAAGATGACCATAACAGAGGGTGGTGGCAAGACAAGCAACCATCCCCTTTAAGGAATCACAGGAACCTAGGGCCAGCTGTAGGGTTTATACACATGATTACTAAGGGAGAATCCTTTACTATTTAGAAAAGGAAATAGTGTGAGATTGCCTAGCTAGAAGTTGCTAACTTTAATAGCATCCTAACGAGGCTTGATGGGTGCCATGTCTGGTACCCCATATAGATCCACTTTTTATTGCTGCTAGAATCAATAATTTTGATGTTGGGAGGGTTTACCTAGACACTAGAGTCGACTCCAATGTCTTCTTCACCAGTTTGCTAGAAAAAAATCAGAGTCAGGAGGTCTTCGTTGGCTCCCATTCTAGGGCCTATATTTGGAGGTTGTAACGACGAGGTTCCGACACTTAGGATGATCAAGTTGCCCCTCATGCTAATGGGTATGAACAAAGACAGGAAGATTATTTACGACTCTCAGGGCTCAGAATTTTTGGTTCTAAATGTGCCATCGCCATACAATGCCATACTTGGAAGGCTGGAATAGGTACATTTTCACATTAGATCAGATGTTAAGTGGCTAATAATGGTTTTCATGACTTTTATCAGAGATGCCATTGTTTATATAGACCAGGCCTTAGTATGACAAAATTACATGGCAAGCTTGAGGGGACCAAGGGTTGACAAGCTAGTCTCAATAGAGCCGAAAGAGAGAAGGGAGCCAACCCCCAAGGACAAACTAGTGTATCCTTGTCTAAAGACACTGAAGTGCTAGAGATTGCCCCTGGGAAGACCATGAAGATTGGCAAGGATCTTCCTCCAGAGGTAAAACAATCATTCATCAAGTCTTTATAGGCTAATATGGATGCTTTCGCATGCTCCCCTAGTGACATGCCAGGGATAAATATGGAAATTATCACCCATAAATTGCAAGTTAAGCCTTTATTTTGACCAGTCCATAGAAGAAGCGAAATATGGCACTTAAAAGAATAGATTTCGTTAGGGATGAGGTCAGAAGGCTGGTGAAAACTGGTATCATCTGGGAGGTGCAATACCTTGAATGGCTCACCAATGTGGTCTTGGTGAATAAGGAAAATGAAAAGTGGTGCTTGTGTGTCAATTACACAAACTTAAATGATGTATGCCTTAAGGATCACTATCCATTACCATCCATAGACCAATTGGTCGATGCTACTTCAGAATTCAAAATCTTGTCCTTCATGGGCACTTTCAGTGGGTACCATCAGATCCGCATAGATCCTGAGGATGAAGAAAAAACACCTTTCACCATGGGGGAGGTCATATACTACTACTAAAGAATACCATTCAGTCTAAAGAATGCTAGGCCTACTTACTAGAGGCTTATGAACAGGAACTTTATGGAATAACTCATGAACAACATGGAAGTCTATGTATACAATATGATTGTTAAGAGCTAGTCAATAGATCATCATTTTTATGCTTTATGTGAGACTTTTCAAAGAATAAGATAGTTCAACATGAGATTAAATTTGGAAAAATGTACCTTTGGGGTCGAAGCTGAAAAATTTGTGGGCCACATGATTTTGGAAAGGAGGATTGACACTAACCCTAACAAAATCAAGGCAATCATGACGATGCATAATCCTTAAAACAAGAAGGTTGTTCAAAAGCTAGTAGGCACGCTAACTGCTCTTAGGCAATTCGTATCGTGCTTCAGAGACCGTTGCAGACCTTTCTTTAAGATACTAAAGAAAGAAAAAGTATTTGAGTGAACTAAAGAATATTTTGAGGCCTTCAAACAAATTATGGTGTCCTTATGATGCCTCCTAACATTGAAACAATTAAAGCATGACAAATCTTTTATTTTATATTTGGCTGTAATAGGGGGCTATGTTAGTGCTGCCCTCATACGATAGGAATTATCAAAGCAATGGTCTGTCTTTTACATTAGCCAAACCCTCCAAGGAATGGAGTCTCGATATCCTATTCTCCAAAAGGCTATCCTTGCCATCATTATGGCATCTTGAAAACTGAGGTCATACTTCTAGACGTACTGAATTATCGTTCACACAGAATTACTGCTTCGAGATATCCTTAAAAAACTCGACCAATTAAGGGAGATTAGTAAAATGGTGCATATAATTAGGAGATTTTGATATCCATTACATGCCCCAAAGAGCGATCAAGGCATAGGCCCTAGCTAATTTTGTCGTCGAAATGACACCAATTGAAGAAACTAAGGAAAAACATTTAGAGGAAATCCCACCTTGGGAAATGTACATCACCAAGGTGTCTGGACCTAATTATCAAGGCTCAGGCATCATACTAGGAGTCATTGCTTAAAATAAGATTTCAGTTCTTGATTACAAACAATGTTGCAGAATATGAGGCCCTCTTTGTAAGGCTATGGATGGCTGGTCGAGTAGGGGTATGATGCCTACAGATATACAGTGACTCCTAGTTGATAGTGAGCTATGCCAACTGAGTACTAGAAGTCAAAGATCCTACTCTTTGTAAGCACTTAAACATGAAAAAAATTTTAATGTAGACATTCGAACTTGTGCAGATCCAGAAGATTTTGAGAGCCTAGAACATGAGGGTAGATGCCTTCTTAAAATCAAAGAAGAAGCCTTGACATAAGAACTTGTGCAGCCATTAATGCACCTGTTAGAACATTAGGCCTTCAAGGATGACTAGAAAAAGCTGATCAGGCTATACCATGAAACCGAAGCCTTGGGCGGGATGCTTGAAGAAAGAAGGAAAATAGGGATTCTATTGGGAAGGGTCATCATAAGTGGAGGAGAACTATATAGACAAGTGTTGGTTTTTCCTTTACAACAATGCTTAACAGCACAAGAAAGGCAAAAAGTTGTTAGAAAAATTTATCTGGGAGACTGTGGTGCGCATATTGGTGCCAACTCCTTGGCTTATACGATGTTGTGACAAGGATAATTCTAGCTAGAAATTAGATGAGATGCTAGAAGGTTCGTCTAATGATGCCATCCTTGCCAGCTTAACACCAGTATACAAAGGTTGCCATTTTTTGCCTTTCCACTAGCTACCAACCTTTGGCCCTTTGCTATGTGGGGCCTAGATCTAATCAGAGCTCTTCCCACAGCTCCCGACTAGTTCAAATATTGCATTATAACCATGGATTACTTCACCAACTAGGTGGAATTAGAGCCCTTAGCTTTGATAACAGTCCCTTAGATCATCAAGTTCCAATGGAAAAACATAATTTGCCGGTTTGGATGCCTTTAAGCCATCACCATATACAATGGTAAACAGTTCGACGATCAACAAGTCCTTCAATTTTGTGGAAATGAAAGGCATCAAATTTTATTTTGCAATTATAGCCCATCGTCAATCAAACGGACAAGTGGAGTTTACCAACTAAACCATAAAGGAAGGCCGAAAGAAAAGGTTAGGAGAAGCTAAAGGGAAGTGGGTTGAAGAATTGCCTAGTGTCCTATGGGACTATAAAACAATGCCACGAAGGCCCATTGGCGAAACCTCATTCACCTTGGTCTGTGGCACAGATGTACTCATACCTAAGGAAACTATGCACCCAACCTTACAGGTTAAAGCATTTGATGCTAAGGTAAGCAATAGGGCATTGGTAGGAAGACTAGACCTACTAGAAGAACTAAGAGAAGATGCTATGGTCTGCATGAGATCCTTCAAGTAGTGAGTTGCCTTGGCCCATGATAGGAAGGTTAAGAAGAAAGATGTTTGAGTAGGGGGAATGGCCCTCGTTAAATCAAAACTAATAGGAAAGAACCCCGGACATGGGACGTTAAAATCTAATTAGGGCGGACCTTACCTAGTTAAGAACAAACCAGAGATGGAGTCTTCAAGCTCGTAGATGCTGGGGGAAGTACAATGCTTAGGACTTATCATTCGGATGATCTACTACCCTACACCATATAATCATGATGTTACTATATATTATAAAGTGAAGTAAAGGCGCTCGCTCTACTAGATTAACTTTTTGATGAACCTACCCTTCGGACAATATGATTATCATGCTTTGTATAAGGACAAGTAATGAAGGCACTCATTTTTTTGAGCTTACTTGATGAGTTAATCTACGAGGCCCCTAGCTTGGTCATGCAAAATGCAAAAGATTTAGGCAATCCATAAAAACTTAAATGGATTGATAATGAATTGCACCGAGCATAAACCATTATGAATGAAGTTGAAAGCCAACATAATAAAGGTAGCAAAATGAAAGAAGGATTACTAAAAGGAATAATGACCCTGATAGATGACCCAAAATTTATGCCTAAGCATACAACTACTGAAGAAATCAATTTAACATGGTGATTGAATTAAAAAATACAAGAAATAAAAATATAAAAAAGTATTTTATTAGCACAACCACTAGAGTTCTTTATAAAGAAGACTAGATGTACAATGACTTAGGAAGGTAAAAAACTATGAATTAGATACTAATGGCAACACATAGGCCCGCGGTAGCTGGAGGATTGAAGGATTTCAAAGGGATATTAAAGGGGACATACAAACCATATAGAGGCCCCAAGGTCCAGGAGAATTTTGTTGATGCCCTTCCACAATAGTTGTTGGAGCCCTCCTTCAAATGGTTATGGAAGTTCCTCCTTTCAACATCTTGGTTGCTTTATTAGCACTCTTTAAAAGAAGGCCCAAATAGAAAAGCCACCTAGAACTCATCTTCGAGAGAAGCTTCCTTAGTGTCTGTCACCTATGACTCCCCATCAAAAGGCAATGCTTTCCCATCCTTTGGCCACACGTCAAATTTCAAACTTGGTTCTTCATAAGCTGATAGGAAAGATAAGTCTAAGTTCAAATTCTCCCACTCAACTTGAAAGTGGCAGCCAAGGAAGCCTTCCTTACCAAGCCCTTTCTTTTCCTTTCAGAGGAAGGAGCCGAGCTTCTTCATATAAGCATTGGCCTTGGGCTAAAGCCCGTACTCCTCCCACCACCCATTTTAGTTGACAAAGCCAAATTTGATGATCTGCTCCAAGAGGGGGCAGTGCATCCAAGATCTAGCTTGACTTGGCTTCACTTTAGGGAGTGGGAGGGTCCAATTGAGCCAATTAATCCATTGGCAAGGTTTGCTTGATGGACCCTATCTTGTTTTTGGTGGCCTTCAGTAGAGAACTCAGCTGCTGAACCTTAAAACTAGCTTGAGTCTCCTTGAAGACTTTAAGTTTTTAACAATAGAAGTTAATGATTGAATGTTCCTGTCAAAAGCAATGCACCTATCCCCAGTGGAGAATGTGACAATGGCCTCCAGTAGATAGGATCAGTTGGCATCTCAACACCAATATGCTTCACATAAGGAGCACTAGTAAATATCCCTAAGAAGGATAGGCAAGACAATGCCGGTCCCTTGGGGTCCTCAACCCCTTGATGATTCGGTGGGTGATGTTAGTCTGATCTTCCAAGATCGACTCACCCACACCAACCACCTACAAAGGGTCAAACATGTGGTTTGGCATGATCCCTCTAAGTGTTAGATTGTGTGTTTACACCTGGCTCTGCTTGGGAACTAGGTTACAAGGCTGAAAGTAGCTATAATCCTTGAGCTTAGGGAGGCATTAGCAAGAGGTCACCACCCTAGATTGAGTCCTTAAGGTTGCCTTCTTTGAGACAACCTTGCAAGAATTATGGTGGGAACAGGAGGAATGGAGCCCGACACCTTCTGTTTCTTCTGGGACACCACCCCAGGCACCTTCTACTTCTGTGACACCTCCTTAAGTGGCTTTTACTTTTGGAAGACCACTAGTGTCTTTGGGTTCATAGTAGAGGAGAACAAGTTACCCTTGGAACACTTCCTAGAATTGGCTGAATGAAGAGATCCACAGTCAGCATAGAATAATGTCAAATCAACAAAAATGATGACATGGAAAAAAAGTATCAAAATGAGCCATACCGTTGCTCCCACCTTGGAGGCTTCGATCCCCATTAGAGTTGAAGAGCATAACCTCTTCCACATTGGCTAAGCCTTTGTAAAAGATTCCTCTAATTTTTCCACTAAGGGAATAAAGGACTTCGCTATAGTACTAGGCTTATGGGCCACCTCAACTAGTAGAATCAAGAGCTTGTAGGCATCTGCTAGCTCGTTAGAAATGCTTTTTCACTACTTCAGGAACTCCTTAGCCCGACCACCCATTTTTACAAAAGAGGGAAGCACTAAGTCAGCATTATTTTGACAAATAAGGAAGCAAAATGAATAAGTGCATACACAAGGTATGACTCTTAGGGTCTGGTGGCTTACTGAGCTCAAAAAATGATTTTGAAAGAAACCACCAATTGTCCTTTCTACACATGGGTCTAATTGGTGGGATTTAGCACACTCGGATAGGTTAGGTGGGCCCTACTGATCCCTGTCCACCTGATTGATGTCTCCCCAATCTTTGTGTAGTGAATGGGAAACAAATTCATAAAGCTGTCTTTCCCCACCACTGACTTCAACCAATCAAAAAGCTCGATGAACGCTTTATGATCCTTTAGAGTCTTCGTACAATGATGGCCTCTTGAGCAGGGCTTGCTTGGGGGTATCAACAAATTCACAAGGGAAGTCCCATGATGGTTCCCTCAATGTGTAGAATAAGCATTCCTTCTACTCCATGAATGAATCCTTGCAGGTGGTAAAGGAAAAAGACTTGTTTCCCCCTTAGTTAACGAGGGCTATGTGGAAGAAAAGTGAACCCTTCTTCATGTACAACATGTAGAATTATAGGAAAACCTCTACCAGGGGAACCACTATTACTATCTTGCAACAGAGGATGAAGGCATTTATCAACGTAAAGGAGTTTGATATCAGCTGCGAAGATGGCACCTAATAGTGCTCACAAATTTGCTCCACCAGTAGATTAATGGGGAACCAAAGCCCTGATTGCAACTGATCAATGAAAATTGTAAGGATGTCAGCCTCTCGTCACCCCTAGTAAGGCCTCCATCCTCTAATGCTTGACTTCTATTGAGAATAGCCACAACCTTATTTGGTTAAAGATACCTTTTGAGATTGGTCGGGAGGGTCTCCGTGGTAAGCTATGTCCTACCTTCTTTATTACTAGTAGGTTGGGGGTGAATGGACCCTTTAAAGCTTCAGCATCGCCAGGAGATGAAGGGACCCTACTAGCGACAACCTTTCAAGATGCCATCTAGAAACATTGATGAAAAAGAGGTAAGGGTTGCTGTTGACATATGACGAATGAACAAAAAACAAATAGAAATTGGAAACACCGTTAAGCAAAACCCAGACCAAAAAATACTGAAATTGTTATCAAAATTACCATAAAAATAAGTAAGAATGACCAAAGTTCATTTCTTGATTATAAGCACTTTTAGGGAGAAAAAGAAAACGTTAGATGAAAGTAAACCTTAAGGCAGAGAGGAAGCAAGAGTACAAGAGAAAGAGGAAGCAACACAAAGCAGTTAAATGGTGAAAAAAAAAGGTAAGAAACCCTATACCATATACAAAGGGGACATAACTAATGGGTAACCTTCTTGAAAATTGCGTCCATCATAATGGTGGGTTTTTAGGCCATTAAGAGAGGATCATATAGCATAAAGTAGCTGCTAAAGAGCCACGTTGAGCCACTTCTCTGAGGTGCATTTTATGCGCATCGCTTTATCTCATCACCTGACTGTGAAACTTTAGATGTGCAGTGGAGATAACAGAGTAGTGGGCATTACCCCAAAAATGACAACGTTTGAACACCTTTTCCAGGAAGTTGCTAACAAAGGCATTATACTTCTTTTTGGAACAACGCTGATGCCCATCGGCATCTTCACTGTATGACATGGTGAGACTGGGAGGGACTTCTGGTGAGAGAGGAACGCTTGAAGTAGAGACTTCCTAGGAGAGATTGCCTGAAACACTCAAAGAGCAAAGGTTCGGAGGTCCCCGGATCATTTTTCTGGGGAGGAGCCTCCGACGCCCAAGTCAGTATTTTGAGAGACGGGAAGTAGTAAGAAGGTGAAATCTATCTCCTTTTCCCCTGGGGATCCTCTCTATTAAGGCCATTTCCTTAATATATATAGGAGGATGTGACCCGTTCAGATTATGACATGTGTTCGGTTAGATGTAATCCATACCTTTGGGCGTGGAGGCCTCTAGCCGACTACAGGCCGTTTTGGCCAGGGGTCAAGGTCTGGGTAGGTCTGCGTGACAGGACGTGCGCGGCGGTGGCATGTCAGAGCGCATATGAGGGCAGCGTGTCGTGTACGAGGGTGGCATGTCAGAGGCTCCTTAATTGTTCCTGTCGTAGTCCTGAGATCCCTTCGATAGAAGAGAGCTCTTCGGAATGGGAGGGCTTTCTTCCGAGGTCGTTTCAGAGATTCGATCGTTTTCCTGAAGACGGTTGATAAAAAAGAGCGAAAAATATCTTCTCAAGGGTCCTAGATTGAAAGTGGTCGAAACAACCCTTGGAAACAAGAATTATTGCTCAAGGACTTAGCCAAATTTTAAAGGAAGGAAAAATGTCATTGAAAAGGCCTTGTTACAAGGAGGAGATTACAAAGAAAAAGAAAAAGACAAAGTAAAAGCCCTAAACACCTAAGGGACCCCGGCGTCATGAGATGCTCTATCCCCAGTATCCTTAGCCGCGACCTTCGGCACTGGAGGAAGGGCAAATGGCATGTTGAGGAGCTCAGTTTTTGACCAAGTCTAGCGGGGCCCCTCGTGAATGTTCAGGGCAGCTAAGAAGGAAAGGTCGAGGTTTGGGTATTTCACCAAAACTTGGTGTCGAACCAGACAGAAGCCATCTTGAAAGGCAACTTTAGTCGCCCAAATAGCCTTGTCTTTCTCAACAGACAAGTCTTCCACCTCATTCTGCAAGTCGGCAACCTCCTTCTCCAGCTTCTTCGTCTTCTTTTTCTTCTTTATCTCCTTCTTTAGGGCCTCAACCTTAGCCTTAAGTTTGGCATTGTCAGCAAGGGCCTTCGTCAAGAGAGCAAAATCTTCTTCGTTCTCCTTCTGAAAAGCCTCATTAGCAAAAGTAAGCTTGACAACCTTCGTGCCGAGGTCGGACATCTTTTAGGAGAAGTCCTTCTTCAAGAGCTCCTCCTGGCCCTTCAAGAACTCCTCCCGAAGTTTGGCAGTCTCCTCCTTGGCTATTCTGCTCAACTCAACATTCTTGACAACCAAATTGGCGCAAAACACCTTGGCCTTCTCCAGACGCTCTTCGGCCCAAGATCGGACTGAAGACTGTTTTGCTGCCCAAGCTCTGAAGTATCTGCTATACGCCAAGAGCTGCAAAAGAGGGGGGAGGACATTCGGTAAAGTTGCACAAGGAAAGCCAAACACTTAGAAAAATTGGGAGAAAAAACAAAGGGTCTGAAGAGTTCTTAGGCAGTGTGCTCGGACATCTTCGCGGTAAGGATCTCCTCGTTCGCGCACTCTTCGGCCGCGGATTTAAAGGTGGCCTGGGTGAGCACGCCTCTAGCCATTTGGGGAGCCATTTGATAGCCGAAGGACTATCGCCTCTCCTAGAACGTACCTCCTATCAAAAGCATGCTCGGGAAGCCTGGCACCATCCGAGGGAGGCACTAGTACTGACCTCGGACTAGGCCAATTCCAGTGCCTCGAACTCGGGATTTAGCTTAGTACCCCAGAGAGCTCCAAAGGTGCAGACAGCCCCCTCGGGGGATTAAACGGATCGCCTTCGGGATAGAAGAATCAGCTACTGCAAGCAAGAGAGGATTTCCCGAAGGCGGAACCTGCAAGCTAGGCGGCGCCCCGAACTGCGAACATAACTCCCGAAGAAGGGTGTTCGTCCCAGAGAGTGACCTCGCCCAAAGGACATCGGGAGTACGGCAGGAGCATTTAAGGAGCCTCTGACACATCGCCCACAGACGCACCATGTCACCTCAAACGACGCTCTGACACGCCGACGCCGCCCAGGCCTTGTCACAACCTGTCTCGGACCAAGGCTCGAGGGAGCCTACAAACAGCTATTTGTCCCCTGTGTCTAAAGGTACACAGCAGATCTGACCGAACACGTGTCACGATCTGAACGGGCCAGACACTTCTATAAATACCAAAGAGCAGCCCCTTGCAAACGGTTGGTCAGTCAGTTGAGAGGATACGAACAGGCAAGGCCACTAAACCCTTGAGTGCTCTCTTTCCTTCACCTCTCAGAAAACTAACTTTGGCGTTGGAGGCTCCTCCCTGGAAAAACATCCCGGGGACCTCCTAACCCTTCCTTTTGGGCTCTTCAGGTACCACTCCCTGGGAAACCTCCACTCCGGGCGTTCTCTCCTCAGGAAGTCCCTCCAGAAACCACCATGTCCTCCAGCGAAGATGTCTCCGGACATCATTTGGCACCGTCTGTGGGAACCCACCCTCAGGTTGCCGTCGTTGAGACTCGGCGTTCTAAGGACAAAGGACTCCCGAAGTCCCCGTCCGCGCTTGCGCGAAGTCCAACCGGTTGCTGAGCAAACTCTTCCAGGGACTTCCACGCCCGAGGAAGAACGTCCTCTGGTCATAACCATGAGCTTCCTCCGTGACTTCCAACGCTCTGCTGTGGCTGAGATGACACAACAGATAGACAGAAGATGGCCACAACAAGCTCAAACCCAAAGGTCTCCTTCACCGATACGCCCTCGGGAAAAGAGCCCCAAAGCAGTCCGCCGCAGTTCGGGGAGTGAAGACCCACGTGAGGAGTCTTTAACAGAAAATATGCCCCTCGGGGCACGCCTTCCAGGGCAAACGGGGCCCAACCAACCCAAAATTTGACGCCGAATGAGCCCTTTGCCCGAGACGAGGTCACCCTCTCCCCGACGACGAAGCCATTCTCCGAAGAGGCGCCGTCAATCTCCTCCACCTGAGGAAGAACCTAGCACCGCCACCCTCATGGAGAAAATATTGGCAAGGCTGGACCGAGTCGAGAGGCAGGTGGCTCGTAAGCCAGTTTGGGCCAGACTGTCTGAGTCTTTTTGTGGGGATCAGTCTCCTTTCACCCGAGCTGTGGTCGAGGCAGCTATGCTAGGTGACTTCAGGGTACCTCGGCTAGAGACGTACGATGGTCGGACCGACCCACAGGCCCACCTGACGAAGTACAGACGCAGCATGATGATGCACGGTGCAAACGACGCCACCTTGTGCAAGTGCTTCGAGGTCACCCTCTCTGGGCCAGCAACCGCGTGGTACAACTCCTTGGCTCCAGGAATCATCGGAAAATTCCAGGAGTTATCAACAGCCTTCACCCAACAGTTCATCAGGAGTCGCCCGACGGCGAAGATGCCCGTTCAAATGTTCGACATAGCGCAAAGAAGCGGAGAAACTATACGCGACTATGTCGAGAGGTTCAACAGAGAGGCTTTAAGTGTTCCAGACTTTCGGCTTGAAATATGCATCCTCGCCATGACAAGGGGCCTTCGGAGGGATTCCCAACTCTTCTACGAATTCTCCAAGGACCCTCCAGACACACTGGGCGAATTCTACCGACGGGCCGAACAGCACATGACGGCCGAAGAACTAAGAATGGGCGTACCCAGGCCCGAGCACACCCGTGGCGAGGGGTCCAGCCAGCAGGCACGCTATCCGACCGACCAGCCATCCCGACCCCGGAGAATTCGAGGAAGGAAACCCCGAACTTCACAGCGCTGAACACCACGAGGACCAACATCCTCATGACTCTGGAGAGGCAGGGAACACAAGTTCATAGGCCAAGGGCCATGACCGCTGAAAATAGAAAAAACATGAAGAAGTTCTGCCAATTTCATCGCGATCATGGCCACGACACTGAGGATTGCTTCCAGCTGAAGAAGTATATTGAATCGCTGATAAAACAAGGCCAACTTCGGCGGTACCTACGGTTGCCTTCCCCGAAGGGGAGGAAAGAGGAGGAAGGAAAGGTAGAAGATGAGGACTACGACTCCGACAGGCGGAGAAACCGAAGTCCGAAGAGGCGCCCTCCACCCCCTGCGGGAGTCATACAAACAATCACGACGGGGCTCCCATCCTCGGAAAGAAAAAGGAAGGCCAGGGAAATAGCTGTCATGGACTATCAAAGTCCAGCGAAGAAGGTATCCCGATAAGATGGTTCCACAGTCGTCTTCCCTCACGACGACCCACTCCTGATCATGGCAAGAATTGGAAACTGGGATGCTGATCATGGCAAGAATTGGAAACTGGGATGTCAAAAGGGTATTGCTTGATGACGGATCAAACGCTGACGTCCTATTTTCACAACTGCTGCCGAGCTTAGGCATATCCATCAATGATCTCAGGCCTGTCACTTCACCGACCTTCGGGGTAGGACCTTCCGAGTTACCCGTCCTCGGGTGGATCGACCTTCCATTAATGATGAGAGGGACTTCGGTCAAAGGAGCAGCTGAGTTGTTTGCCTCGACGATGGCGAGGTTCATCGTCATGGATGTCCCCTCATCATACAACGCCATCCTTGGAAGGCAGACGCAGGGAAATCTGCACATTCGCCCTGACGTGAGACATTTGACTGTCACTTTCGCCACCAAGGAAGGAGACGCAGAAATCTTCATAGATCAGGGCGAAGTAAGAAAGGTGTTCGTCAAAGCCCGAAAAGCCCCAGCAAACAATTTCACACAAGCTGTAGAAGAAGGGGCTTCAAAGTCAAAAAATGGCGAGAAAGAAGTTTCTGGCAAGGTGGAAATGGAAGAAGTGGAACTTATCCCAGGACGAAGTACCCAAATAGGAAAAAACTTGTCCGAAGGAGATAAGAAAAAACTTGTATCCTTTCTGGTAATGAATAAAGACCTGTTCGCCTACTCGCCGAAAGACAGGCCGGGGGTAAATCCGCGCGTAATACAACATAGCCTCAAAGTAAGTCCGGAAGCAAAGCCTGTCCGGCAAAAGAAACGAGGCATCTCAGCCCATAAAAATGACTTCGTCAAAACCGAAGTCCAACGTTTATTGGAGGCAGATGTAATCAGGGAGGTCAAGTACCCCGAATGGCTAAGCAATGTGGTGATCGCCACAAAAGAAGGAAGCAACAAACTTCGGATGTGCATCGACTTCAGAAACCTGAACAATGCTTGCCCAAAAGATTCATATCCTCTCCCGCCAATAGATCAACTGGTAGATTCAACTGCCGAATACGGGCTCCTAAGTTTCCTAGACGCCTTCAGCGGCTACCATCAAATAAAGATGGACCCCTAAGACGAAGAAAAAACAGCCTTCATCACCGAGGGGGGGACATACTGTTACACCAGGATGCCTTTCGGGCTCAAAAACGCAGGAGCCACCTACCAGAGGTTGATGAGCAAGGTCTTTAATGACCAAATAGGGAGGAACATGGAAGTGTACGTAGATGACATGATAGTTAAAAGCAAGCTGCCTGTAGACCATGTCACAGACCTAAGGGAAACTTTTCACCAGCTCAGGACCTTCGGAATTCGCCTTAACCCTGAGAAGTGCACCTTCGGGGTAACTTCGGGAAAGTTCCTTGGGTACATGGTATCAGAAAGAGGCATTGATGCTAACCCAGAAAAAATTAAGGCTCTGTTGGAATTCCGAACTCCTGCCACAATAAAAGATGTGCAGAGACTTGCTGGAAGAATAACCTCCCTTAGCAGATTTATTTCCAGATATGGAGACCGGTGCCGAGCATTCTTCAAAGTCCTCACTAAGGCAGCAAAAAGGAAGGACGACCTCGAGAGTAATGATCGTGCTTGGAATGAAGACTGTCAAAAAGCCTGGGAAGAACTCAAAATCTACTTGGCTCGCCTGCCCACTTTGCGACAGCCCCGCGAAAGAGAACCTCTTGTCTTGTACCTCGCCGTCACAGAAAAGCAATAAGCTCAGTCCTTATGAAAGAGGAAAGGGTGAAGCAGTGGCCAGTCTACTATGTGAGCAAGTCCTTGCATGGCACTGAAATCAGATATCCTTTGTTACAGAAAGCTATATATGCCTTGGTCCTGGAAGGAAGAAGGCTACGACCATATTTTCAGGCTCACCCCATCATCGTCCGAAGTAGTTTACCCCTGCGGGACGTCATGAAGAAGGTTGACCATTCGGGAAGGCTCTCCAAATGGTGTATAGAGCTTGGCGAACACGACATCACTTATGAACCTCGGAAAGCCATAAAAGCTCAAGCCTTGGCAGATTTCATTGCCGAGGTCCCCATTACCGAGGACAGCCACCCAAGTCCCGACGAAATGAGCCAGAATGGGCCTTGTACGTTGATGGTGCCTCGGGCGCCGAGCACCAAGGAGCAGGGGTGATCATTAAAGGCCCCGAAGGCCTGGAAGTAATGAAGGCCATTAAGTTCAGCTTCAATGTCACCAACAATATGGCTGAATATGAAGCTCTCATAGCGGGCTTGCGCCTGGCCAGAAAAATTGGTGTCAGAAACTTGAAAGCCCATACGATTCCCAGCTAGTAGTTCGGCAAACAGCAGGGGACTACGGGGCGAAGGATCCAACACTGGAAAAATACCATGAATTAGTAACGAAGCTTATTCGAGAATTCGACACCGTGCGAATCGAGAGCGTGCCTCACAGACATAACGCTGAGGCAGATGAATTGGCAAAATCAAAAGCATATACTGAGGTGCTAAGCCAGCCGAGCATTACAGTGCTGAGCATAATGACTTCGGGAAGAAGCTGGAAAGACCCAATAAAAACATATCTCGAAACCAATACGCTCCCCGAAGACCCCAATGAAGCAGCAAAAGTGCGGAGACGCTCCGGTCGTTTCTTTCTGATTGGAGAAGAGCTATATCGGCAGGGATATGCAAATCCGCTACAGAGGTGTGTTGGCGAAGAGGATATTGAAATAATCCTCCAAGAAGTTCACGAAGGCGCTTGTGGTTCGCACATCGGAACCGACGCCCTGGCAGCGGTGATACTTCGCCAAGGATACTTTTGGCCTACCCTGAGGAAAGACGCTAGGCGGTTCGTCCAGGAATGTGGTAATTGCCAAAGACATGCAAAAATCCAAAGAACACCCTCGGAGCTGGTGACTTCGGCAAACTATCCCTGGCCCTTCGCGGTTTGGGGCATAGACCTTATCGAGCCGCTCCCGACAGCGCCTGGGGGCGTGAAGTTCTGCGTAGTCGCAGTAGACTATTTCTCTAAATGGGTCGAGGCAGAACCTTTGACGACTATCTCGGCAAGAGAAGTGCGCAAGTTCGTGTGGAAAAACATAGTATGCAGATTCGACATACCGAGGGTACTAGTGGCTGATAACGGATCCCAGTTCATAGACAAAGGGTTCCAAGAGTTTATCAGCAACCTCGGAACAAAGATGCACTTCGCCCCGGTAGCTCACCCCCAAAGCAATGGGCAGGTGGAAGTATCTAACAGGACCATAAAAGATGGTCTGAAAAAGAGACTGGGCGAGGCAAAAGGGAAATGGCCAGGAGAACTCCAAAGCGTACTATGGAGCTACCGAACAACGCCCCGAAGGGCTACAGGGGAAACTCCTTTCTCGCTCGTCTTCGGTACGGAGGCCATAATCCCAATAGAGGTAGTGCGACCATCAATACGAGTGCAGGTATTTGATGAAAGTGGAAATGACCTCGGCTTAAGAACCAAGCTCGACCTCGTCGGCGAACATAGAGAAATAGCGGAACTAAGAAGGAAAGCTTTCCAGCAAAGAGTGGCCGCCGCTATAAACTTGCGAGCTAGGCCAAAAGGAATAAAAAAGGGTGATCTCGTTCTCCGAAAGGCGGAATTCGCACCCCGGAGGCCATCACACGGCGTACTTCACGCGAATTGGGAGGGACCTTATCTGGTTCTTGCCGAAGTACGAAGAGGGGTGTACAAGCTCGGTGACGCCGAAGGCGTGGAATTAAAAAACACTTGGCATTCAGATGCCTTGAAAAAGTTCTATGCTTAGAATCTTGACGAAAGGGTTTACATTGTACAAAGTTAGAAAAATTTTCTAGCTACACGGGCTTCTGAAAGAAAGATTCTTGAACAAAAGAAATACTAAAATTCCGCGAAGATGGTCGCCAGAATAAGCATGGGTGTGATTTCCTGAAGTCCCTCGAGCAAGCATGTTCGGGACAATAGGAAATGTAAAACCTTGCGAGAATTTCTAAATACAAAGGCTCACAGAGAACCGATCTAATCTTCCGAAGTCTCTTGAGCAAACGCGTTCGGGGCAAAAAGGAATGAACAATCTCACAAAAAAAGACTTAGCCAAAATTTCTTACAGGAAAGAAAAAAGTCTTTATTAACAGACAAGATCGGTTTACAAAGAAGAAGGACTACCAAGAAAGAAAGAGTACAAGGAAGGAGAAAAAGAAGGCAGAAGGGGCCTGAGATAAATTAGGGATTCTCGGCGTCCCGGGAGCCACTAGCCCCTGCATCCTTTTCCGCCACCACCCGCGCCGGAAGAGTCTGAGGCAGGTTCAAGTGCTCGAGCTTGGACCAAGTCCACCGAGGTCCCTCAGGAATATTTAGGGCCTCCAGGAAAGAAAGGTCGAGATCTGGAAACCTCAGAAGAACTTGATGACGAACGAGACAAAACCCGTCTTGAAAACCAACTTTGGTCATCTCGTCGGATTTCCTCTTCTCGACCCCAAGATCATTAAGCTCCTTCTCCAGGTCTTCAACCTTTTTCCTTAACGCCTTCACCTTCTTTTTCTTCGACTCATCCTTCCCCTTCTTCGAAGAATCGACCTCGGCTTGAAGTGCGGCTTTCTCGGCCTCCGCCTTCGCCAGAAGAGCCGCAGAATCCGACTTCTCCTTTTGAAGTGCCTCATTAACCGAAGTCAGCTCCGCCACTTTTCCGCCGAGGTCGGAAATCTTCTGGGAGGAGTCCTTTATAAGTTCTTCTTTTTCCTTCGCAAACTCCTCCCGAAGGGCAGCAATCTCTGACGCCGAAGTCTGGGCCAGCTGAGTGTTCCGAGTGAGCAGGTCCGAGCACTGGGTCTTGTATTGTTCTATAGTCTTTGAAGCGGCGGCCCGGTACATCCCCTGCCTCGCCACCCGAACTCTGAGGAATCCGGCATATCCCAGCAGCTGCAGAAAAACAGAGGCAAGAATGAGACAAGGCAAAAAAGGAAAGGCAAATACTTAGAAGAAATCAGAGACCAAAAAAAAAAAAAAAAGAAAAGGGCAACGTGAGAAACACACCTGGGCGGCGTGCTCGGAAAGCTTCGCGGCGAGGGAGTCATCATCCGGATGAGCCCCCGCAAGGGCCCTGAAAGAAGCTTCAGTAAGAACCCCCTTTGCAATCTCCTTGGCCATTAGCGGGCAGTCTTCGGAGTACATGTCCATGTCCTCCGTAAAAGACCAAAATGGCTCCTTCGGAATCTTCCCCTTCGGGATATGGGCATCCCGAAGGGCCCGCTTCCGGGCGTGCTCGGCAACCCAATCCGGAGGAAGAATCTCCTCTGCACGACAAAAGCAGAAAAATTGTCAAACACAAGTAGCTGCCAAAAAATTCAGAAACTGAGTGTCTAAGGCATCAAACCTGGTGGCACTTCGGCAACGTCGTCGCCAGAATCCAGGGCCCCCTCAGAAGAAATCTCCTTCCCTTTCCTCTTGCGGCGATCTTCGGCAGAAGGGGCTTCCACCAAAGCGTCCAGAAGAGCCGCCGAATTAGGGCTTGAAGGAGCGACATCTGCACCGACCTCGGTCGAAGGCGCAGCAACGGTTACCTCGGGCTCCTCGCCCACCTCCTCGGAAATCTCCGGCATAGGAGGGGGCACGGTCTTCTTCGATCGCTTGGCCGCCGGAGGCCCCCCGCCAGCCGCCTTCCGTCTTCGGGAGGCAGCCTTCTTTGTTTGTTCACCTTTCTCGGCTTGCCCGACGAAAAGCGATCGGTAATAGGCAGCAGTATCGTCGCCCATCTCTGAAAAAGAGAGAAAACATCAGCGTAAGTCCAAGATGAAATTAAAACAAGGGGACTAGGAGATGACTTACTTTCGAAAAAATCCGCATAAGTAATGTCCTTCTGAAGAAGTTTTACCAGCCAGGAGTCCTTCCCAGCAATGGCAGGAGCCGGCATCTCGAGGTCCGTTTCGTGCTCCTTTACCACCTTCAACTCCCGAAGGACTTCTTCGGTCATCAACTTCCAGTTAATTGGAAAGGGGTAAAGGGGGCGCGGTGGGACCTCGGAATCCCAGTCAGAGACCGCTCGGATGCGCTTGTCAAAGTCCGCAAAAATGGGTGTTAACTCGGGAGTTAACAGCATCTTCGGGTCAACGACATCCATCACGAGCTTTCCCTGAGCCCACTTCGTCGGGACGTACGACCAGGCCTCCTCCTTCTTCATAAAGAAGAATTTCTGTTGCCACCCTCGCCAGCTGTCCTTGTTGGCAAAGGTGAACTTGTATTTTTTGCTCCCTGACCCCCGAGGTAGCATGAAATAGAAGCCACCCTTTGGGATCACGAAGAGCTTGTAGTACTGCAGAAAAATGACAAAGTGTGGCTCTATACCGAAGACACCACACATACAAAGAAAAGCATTGAAATAGCAGTACGAGTTCGGCGGAAGTTGGTTTACGGCAATGCGATGGAAATCGCAGAAATCGCAAACCATCTTCGGCGGAGGATACCGAAGTCCGGCCTTCAGTTGGGCACGGAAAACAGTAACCTCGTCACTACGGTTTGAAAAGCTATATTGGTCCGAACGAGGCAACCTCGTAGTGACGTAGGAAGGAAGGAAGAACTTCTTTTTCCATTTTTTAAGTTTTGCAGAAGTAGTGCAGCAGGGGTGAGAAAGAAGGGGTTCCCAGCTTTCGGGAATAGGCATGACTGGCAAAAAACCGAGTTCGGGAAAAGGCAAAAAGCTATTTCGAAGAAAAAATTTGGAAAAACAGAAGAAACTGGAAGCTAAAACCCACCAAACGTTTTGCCAAAATCTGGATTTGAGGACGCCATCGTGAAATGATTGCCGGAAAGCCACTCTGTCAAAAAGCACCGCCGTAAGAGAGCAGGAAAAACACTGCGGCAGTTGAGAGACAGAAGAGAGCAAAAGCGAGAGCAAAAGCAAAAGCAAAAGCAAAAGGGGGTTATGAAGGATTAAGGGTATATATAGACCGAGGAAGGGTAGGCGAATCGATGTCATAAGTGCTGTGCGAAGGCGAATCGTAGCCATAATTGCCCATTCTGCATAAAAAGACGCGCCCGCTGTAACCGATGTAACCCTCTCCAATGATGGCGTGCCACGTGTCAGCAACCACGCCAAATAAGGAACACGCTTTCTGACGAATAGCGCGCCGCCCCAGACTGACACGCCTGGTCACGAGACGAGACGTTTCAGTGACCTACAAAGATTACAGAAAATAGGTTACCTCGGAGACACCAAGAGACAGTCTGTGCTACGTCTACGGACAGAAGGTGTATCTTCGGCACAGGTACCATGCATAAAGCCCCGAAGGGTACCCTCCGAAAGCTGACAAAAGCCAAAGTCCCTACTTCGGCTTCTAGGGGGGGCATGTGATAGCCGAAGGACTATCGCCTCTCCTAGAACGTACCTCCTATCAAAAGCATGCTCGGGAAGCCTGGCACCATCCGAGGGAGGCACTAGTACTGACCTCGGACTAGGCAAATTCCAGTGCCTCGAACTCGGGATTTAGCCTAGTACCCCAAAGAGCTCCAAAGGTGCAGACAGCCCCCTCGGGAGATTAAACGGATCGCCTTCGGGATAGAAGAACCAGCTACCGCAAGCAAGAGAGGATTTCCCGAAGGCGGAACCTACGAGCTAGGCAGCGCCCCGAACTGCGAACATAACTCCCGAAGAAGGGTGTTCGTCCCAGAGAACGACCTCGCCCAAAGGACATCGGGAGTACGGCAGGAGCATTTAAGGAGCCTCTGACACATCGCCCACAGACGCACCATGTCACCTCAAACGACGCTCTGACACGCCGACGCCGCCCAGGCCTTGTCACAACCTGTCTCGGACCAAGGCTCGAGGGAGCCTACAAACAGCTACTTGTCCCCTATGTCCGAAGGTACACAGCAGATCTGACCGAACACGTGTCACGATCTGAACGGGCCAGACACTTCTATAAATACCAAAGAGCAGCCCTTTGCAAGGGGTTGGTCAGTCAGTTGAGAGGATACGAACAGGCAAGGCCACTAAACCCTTGAGTGCTCTCTTTCCTTCACCTCTCAGAAAACTAACTTGGGCGTCGGAGGCTCCTAACCTGAAAAACATCCCGGGGACCTCCTAACCTTTTCTTTTGGGCTCTACAGGTACCACTCCCTGGGAAACCTCCACTCCGGGCGTTCTCCTCCTCAGGAAGTCCCTCCAGAAACCACCATGTCTTCCAGCGAAGATGTCTCCGGACATCACCATTTGCTAGTAGTCTTCAAAGAACAAATTCATGTCCTCCATAAAAGACCAGAAATGCTCCCTCGGGACCTTGTCCTTCGGGATATAAGAGTCCCGAAGGGCCCGCCTCCGGGCATACTCCACCATCCATGACGAGGGCGCCAATTCTTCTGCAAAGTGAAAACATAATTCCATTAGGACATTGTCCCTTAGCCATATATCTATAAGATTAAGAGTGCTAAAAATTTCTAAGGGACAAACCTGGCGGCACCTCAGTGATGTCATCATCGGAGTCCTGAACCTCCTCCACTTCGGCAGGGATGTGTTTGCGCTTGCTTCTTCGGCGCTGCTCGAGTTCTTCAGTAGAAGGGTCTTCTACCAAAGAACCCAAGAGGTCTGCCACTGTGGTAGGACTCCGGGTAGTGGAGTTGACAGTCACCTCCAGCGGCAGGTCGGCCTGGACTTCAGGCTAGCCCCTGACCTCCACAGTGTCCTCCGGGGGTGGGGGAAAGAGGTCCTTCTTTGCCTTCTTTGCCGAAGACGGCCCGCCTCCAAATGTTTTTCGCCTCTTCGAAGCCCCTTTATTCGTCTGTTCCCCTTTCTCGGCTTGACCGAGGAAGAGGGATTTGTAGAAAAAGGCTGACTGATCACCCATCTCTGAGAAAGAAGGAAAATATCAGTGTAAGTCCAAAGGGATACTTATACCAAAAATTTGGAAAGTAACTTACTCTAAAAAAGGGCTTCGTAAGTGAGCTCCCCCGAAGGAGCATCACAAGTCAGGACTTCTTCCCATCGGCGGCAGGAGCTGGCATGTCGAGGGCCGTCTTATGCTCCTTAAGCACCCCTAGCTCCCAAAAAACCTCCTCGGTCATAAGGTTCCACTTAATGGGGAAGGGATACAAGGAGCGTGGTGGGACCTCGGCATCCCAGTCGGCGACAGCTCGGATACGGCTATTGAAATCCTCAAACCTTGCTACCAACTCAGGAGTTAGCAACTTCTTGGGATCAATGACGTCCGTTTCCAGCTTCCCCCGGGCCCACCTTGTCAGCACGTGTGGCCATGCCTTTGCCACCTTCAAGAAGAAGAACTTTCTTTGCCACCCTCGCCAACTATCTCTAGTGCCGAAGGTGAACATATACTTTTTTCTCCCATATCCCCGAGGCAGCATGAAATAAAAGCCACCCTTCAGGACCGGATAGAGCTTGTAGTACTGCATGAAAATGATGAAGTGGGGTTCTATTTTGAAAACCCCACACATGTAGAGAAAAGTGTTGAAGTAACAGTAAGAGTTGGGCGAAAGCTGATTCACGGCTATGCCATGGAACTGGCAAAAGTCATAAATTATCTTCGGCGGAGGAAACCAAAGTCCGGCCTTTAGTTGGGCCCGGAAAATAGGAACCTCGTCCACTCTGTTCATGAAGCTGAAATGGCCAAGGTGGGGTAGTCTGGTGGTGGCATAAGAGGGAAGAAAGAACTTAGTTGTCCACTTTGCTAATTTTTCCGAAGTGGAACAACATGGGTGAGATATGAGAGGTTGCCAGCTCTCGGGAATAGCTTGGATGGACATGAGGGGGACAGGGGAAGATATGTTCAGCAAAAGAAAATGACTTCGAAAAAGAGAGTCAGAGGACTTCTGGAAAAAAGGAAAAAAGACTTCGGGGACTAG
Source organism: Aquilaria sinensis (assembly GCA_005392925.1). Lineage (NCBI taxonomy): Eukaryota > Viridiplantae > Streptophyta > Magnoliopsida > Malvales > Thymelaeaceae > Aquilaria > Aquilaria sinensis. Next base: position 7,598 of record SMDT01003217.1, on the reverse strand, counting down.
AAAAAATAGAAACTGAAGAGACCGAAGAACCTATGGAAGGGAAACCCACCAAAACGTTTGCCGAAGTCGGGATTAGAGGACACCGTCGTAAATGGTTGCCTCGCTTTACCGCTTGTACTACCACAAAAGAGAAAGAAGAGCTCGAAAACAGAAGAGAACAAGGCAGAGGCAAAGGAGAGTGAATGAGGGTCATGAGGGGAAAGAAGGTTTATATAGACTAAAGAAGGGTAACCGAATCGTCATCATAACTACTCTACGAAGGTGAATCGTCACCATAATTACCCCTCGAAGGCGAAAAAATGCGGCTGGTGTAATCGACGCGACTACCCCCAATCACCGCGCGCCATGTGTCATCCAACGCATGAAACGAGGACATGCTTTCTGACACCACAAAAACCCAGGCACGCCTATCCAGGCTGACACTCCCGGTTATGAGACGTGACAGTCCATTAACCTACAATAGAAAAAGTAAAAATAAGGAGAGTGCGCACCTCGAGAACACCAAGGGACTAACCAGAGGGCAAGTAATGACACCTCGGCTTGGGAGACACTCCCTCGGGTGGCGAAGTGTCCCCTTGTATGATGTCCCACTCTGAAGTCCTATAAGGTGCCCCCAGAGATTCTACAAGTTGAAGTCTCCACTTCAACTTCTCGAGGGGGGCATGGGATAGCTGAAGTGCTATCGCCCTTTAAACCCATAAGCTCGGGCAAAGCACCACCCTCGATAAGTCAGGCATCACCCACAAGGAATGCGAGCACCAACCTCAGAAAAAGGGGTTCTGATGCCTTGAACATCTGACCTCGGTAATCCATCATCACTCCTGAGAACACCAGTACCGACCTTGGGAATACGATGCATCGCCATCCTCGGTAAGGTGACCGAACTGGCTTCGGAAGGGAAAGACTCACCACCTTCGATAGGAGAGAATGCCCCCGAAGGGGAGCATCAATGACGAGGGGACTCCCAGATCACTGAAACGACCTTGGAAGAAAGACTTCCTATTCCGAAGAGCTCTCTTCTACCGAAGGGATCTCAGGAGTACGGCAGAAACAGTTAAGGAGCCTCTAACATGCCACCCTCGTACACAACACGCCACCCTCATATGCACTTTGACATGCCGCCGCTGCATACGTCCTGTCAGGTAGACCTACCCAGGCCTTGACCCTTGGCCAGAACGGCCTGTAGTCGGCTAGAGGCCCCCACATCCAAAGGTACGGATTACCTCCGACCGAACACATGTCATAATCAGAACGGGTCACATCCTCTTATATATATTAAGGAAATGGCCTCAATAGAGAGGATCCCCGATTGAAAAGGAGATACATTTCACGTTCTTACTACTTCCCGTCTCTCAAAATACTGACTTGGGCGTCGGAGGGTCCTCCTCGGAAAAATACTCTAGGGACCTCATAACCTTTGCTCTTTGAGTGTTTCAGGCAATCTCTCCTAGGAAGTCTCTACTTCAGGTGTTCCTATCTCACCGGAAGTCCCTCCCAGTCTCACCATGTCGTACAGTGAAGATGCCAATGGGCATCATTTGGCGCCGTCTATGGGAAAATGCTAGCTTTGGTGAATACTTCTTGGCAAAATTTGGCCTATTTTCGTCAGCCGTGCTCGGTAGACGCACTGTTCGGGAAAATGACCCAACCAACTTCGGAGTAAATGCATGATTTTCGTAAGCATATACTTGAACCTTATTCGGCGAGAGCTCTTAGGTGGGGCTATTTTCCTGAAAATTTCCAGTACTTAGAAAAAATTTCTAACTGTACAATTTCTTGTCAAAATTCTAAGTGTAGAATTTCTTCAAGGCATCTGTGTCACACCTCACACAGGCCCTGGCCTGTAAGTCCCCAACTTGACTCACAAGCCCAATCTATAACTGGGTAACTAGCCCTCGACCTAACCCAAAGGAACTAACTTTAAGTCTTATTTTCTTAAGGTAATGGGCCTGGGAGGTGGCCCAGGTGGCTTTTAAACCAATCTAGTGTTTACTTGCAGCGTAAGTAAGGCCCAAAGCACTTTCTTGCATGACAAGCAAGGCAACATATAATGCAACTTCCAGTGCATACTTGGTGTGCATCAAGTGTACTAACTATATGGCAGCCAAGAAGCCCACAAGGTTTAGTTTAAAGTTTTGAAAACCACATACAAAGTGTACATGATGCTCTCGGCCAATTAAGGTACATGTAAGGATGCACAACATTTTCATGAAACGAGGCCCATACTATTCACATAAAGGTGCCAAACCTTGGCCCATAATATCCAGCAATCATAAACTAGCATAATGCCATACACCATCCTTACATAACTTGGCATACCAAAACCCATGAAACATCACAAGTCTAGGTGTTAAAGACTACACATATTAACAACAAAAGAGTAGTCTACCTAGCAAACATAACATGGCTACACATGCCATGAAACCAAAAGTATTTATGCCAAGTTAATACATGCCAAGACTCCTAATGGTCAAACATGACCTTAAGTATGCCATACAAGAGTACACACTGCAACACCAACCCAATAGCTTGGTTCATGGTCATGAAGGAAAATACTATGATCAAAGCTACAGTCCAGGTATCCATAGCCCTCCTAGACAAGTCTCCAACTACTGCCTGCAAACTTCCACTATAAGTCTCGGCCAATAATAGAATAAGACTTGCAAATGAATCAAAGTGCTAAGCCAAGCACACATTGGCACATACCTTGCAAAGCAAGCAAATAAAACACTAAGCACACACACAAGCAGCTTAGTCCTACTCAGGCCGAATGTCCTTGCCTAAAAAAAATAAAGTTGGGCAGTGAGCATATAACTCAGTAGGATTCACTTAAAACATATACAACTCATATTGAGTCTATTTAGTTAAGCTGAGTAATCACTCAAAGCTTAACCTCCCTTTTTGTTAGCTCAACCTGCAAAACAAACACCAAGACAAGAAAAACATGCATATACATATACAAGGCAGTTAAATGAGTCAAATAGTTCATAAATGGGGTTAGCAAGCACAAAACAAGCACCAAAGCACACAGACACACACACACACTCCACAATGTTGCTCTCGGCCATATAAGCCATACATGTACCCATGTGCATTTCTTGCACACAAACTTACCAATACACCAATTCTATTAGGAGCTCCCAAAATGCCAAGCAAATAGGCCACATTCACTTGCATTTCTAGTACATGTACCATAGTTAATTAGCTAATCAACATTACACCAAAGTGTAACCAATACGCCCAACAAGCAACTAAGATCACATGGTAGATTTTAACCATCACTTAGCTACTCTAAACACTTGAACCATGGAACATTACCAAGCAATATCAAGTGTTAGTGAACCCTACCTTAATAGCTCTCGGTTTCAAGCCAACTTTAAGTATCCAAGTGTTCCTCAACCTCAATGCCTAGCATAATATCACATAGGCATCATCAACACACAATCATGGATTAAACTACCATGTCTCATATGAAGAACACTAAGATACACACACTTATGCTCTCGGCCAAAAACTCAATTTCACATATATGTGTTACTCATCATTCCAACACACACATGATATTCTAATCATCAATAAATATCATCTATGGCCTTAATTCCAATTAACCAAGTGAAATACACTATTCCACTCCATTCCAAGCTCTCGGCCAAAATTGCCCATCTCACATAACAATGTTTCTCATCAACTCAATCCTTTATACAATCACCAAATCATCATTAAACATCATCCATGGCATCATTACCATGTAACCAAGTGGAATGTACTATGTTACCCATAAATTAGGCTCTCGGCCAAAGTACACTTTTTTTTTACATATTTGTGTCACTCATCCAACTAACTACTAACTTCACACATACACATCAAACATCAATAACTAATGTTCCATGGTAACATTACCATGCATTCAAACAATGGGCACTAAATTATGCCATTCAAGGCTCTCGGTCATGAAGCTAAACTCCACATTTTAATGTTCCTTCCTCATCATTCCAAGTCAATACATGTTCTATCAAATCATCAATTAACATCACTCATGGCATCAATGCCATGTAAGCACAAGAGGAACATGTTTTACCTCAAAGTTGAACTTTCGGCCAAGGCACTAACTTCCACAAATTTGGTGTTCTCCACTCCAACAACCTATCATAAGATTACATATGCCATATCAAGCACCAAATATGGATAAATTTCCATCAATAAGGAGAAGAACACCAAGAACACACTCGGCCAACATTTCACTTCTAACCGAGACAATACTTTGCTCATTTAGCTCAATCTAACTTCAATTGAGCATTCAAATCTCTTGTTCATGGAAGATTTTACCATGTATTCAAGAGGGTAACAAGGATTACCTCAAACCTAGCTTGAATGGCTCGGCCCTTCACCTTTTTCTCATGAACACACTTGGCTCCAAGTGAAGCAACCACCGAAACCAAGCTTGTCTTCTTCAATTTCCTTCAAGGTTGCTTGGATTTCAAGAGCAAATGGCGAGAGGAGTTCTTGAGCAAGGTCTCGGCCAAGTGAGAGCAAAGGAAGCCCGAAACGAAAAGCACCCTAATGCCTTAGGCAATCCGGGCACATGACTTGTATTAGTCTAGCCATATTGTCCCCCTCGGCCTTCACCTATTTTGCATGGCTCAAAGGAGTCCTCAAGCTCACACACTCACATATGCACCACTAAAACATGGTTCTCCTTGTCACTTAAATCCCATCATGGCTTCAAATGCCAAACAATAATCAAAGACGCCACAAAGTCAAGTTATCCCATGTGCTAACCGGCCAACATAACTAGTTTAAGTACTAGTTAAACTAACTAGGAAATGATATTTCCCATTAGTGGCAGACATGATGTGACATAGTCATCATGATTGTCTACCATAATTGGACTTAATATTACACTAGTCCATCTTAATTTTGCATGGCCGAAACTCCCATTTCCCATGTTTTGATTTTATGTGTACCACTACTCAAAGTGTGCATTGAAGCCCTCAACTTTAATTTCTGTCATTTTCCATCCTAGTCCCAATTTCCCTATTCTCCTGTCAGCTTTCCCATAGTACATTTTCTGTGTGTAATTAGGTCCTGAAAGTCTCCAGTTTTGCACAAAAGTCACTGTACTAGTCTCCATAGCCTCTCTTACTTCCCATTTCTATTTCCTCTCATCTTCTTTCTTGGTTCTCCTTGGCCTAAGCCAAGCACTTAGGAGGTGCCTAACAATCTGAGTGTGCATGCGTTATTTTTCAGTTCTCCACCTTCGGTATCAGCCGAGCTTATAGACTCTGTTCCGGACTTTGTCAAGGACCAAATAGGGCCCACGTCCCAGTTCGGGGGGCCCGAATGTACCGCCGTGAGACGGTCTTTAAGGGTTCGAACTCAAACCTTTCGGAGAACGAGGTCTCCTACTTCCTAATTCCTTTTCGCCTAAGTGCGGCAGGTTCCGTATGCTAATGGCCACTCTTTGCTGAAAGGCTTTTGGCTTCTAAGTTCAGCCACTTCTCTGTGTTCGTCAATTAGGTCGAGCTTAGTTCTCAACCTGAGGTCATTCCCTTCTTTGTCGAACACTTGTACCCTGACTGATGGCTGAACCACCTCAATAGGAATAATGGCCTCTATGCCGAAGATGAGTGAGAAAGGTGTCTCACCTCACCGTGGCCCTTCGGGGTGTTGTCCGATAACTCCACAACACACTAGGAAGTTCCCCTGGCCATTTTCCCTTTGCTTCCCCCAACCTCTTTTTCAGACCTATCTTTTAAGGGTTCTGTTAGATACTTCTACGCTGTCGGTTGCTCTGCGGATGAGATACGGGGCTAAAGTGCATTTTCATCTCTGAGGTCATGTGATGAATTCTTGGAACCCCTTGTTCCCTATAAACTGGGAACCATCTGTCGGGCCACTACCGACATCCACCCTCGGTATGCCGAATTTGCATACAATGCTCTTACTCCAGATGAATTTTTGTATGTCCTTTGCCGAAATAGTTGCCAGGGGCTCTGCCTCGACCCATTTAGTGAAGTAATCCACCATGACCACGTAGAACTTCAACTCCTTCAGGTGCAGTCGGGAGTGGCCCGAGATGAGTGTCAATTCCCGCATACTGCAAAGGGGACAGGGGTAAGTTAGCCGAGGTTATCAATTTCGAGGGTAACCTGCGGGACAGCTGGCATTCTTTGGCAATTATCAGATTTTTGGATTAAACTGCCTGCGCGTCGCTTTTCTTAGGGTAGGCCAGAAGTACCCCTGGCTAGGCCGGAGTATTAGTCCTGCCAAGGCGTCAGTACTCCAATGTGGGAACGGGGCACAAGACCCCTCGTGGACTTCTTCGAGGACTATCGTTATGTGTGCTTCCTTCACTTCACTGAGCTACGCCAACCTTTGTAGCGGAGCGTTGTATACCCTTGTCGGTACAATTCTTCCTCGATTAGGAAATAATTGTTTCGTCCAGAGCGTCTTCGCACACTTTTGCTAGCTTCACGAGGGTCATCGGGAAGCTTTCGAGGTTGTAAGATACCTCTTTATGGGATTTTTCCATCCTTTTTTCTGAGGTTGCTGCATGCTCATTATTGCTATGCTCGGCCGGCTCAACACTTCGGTTGGACTTTTTTGATTTGGCCAGACTATCCGCTTTAGCATTGTCTGGTGGGGCGGCACATTCTCAATGTGCCACTACGTTGAACTCCTGAATGAGCTTTGATTTACGAGGTCGATGATTATTTTGCCAAGGTTGGTCGGTCCTTTGCGCTTATAGTCTCCTCTCGCCATCTGTTGCGAACCACTAGCTGGGAATCAGAATTGTGGGCGTTTCTCAGCGTTTCTTACGGCACGATTCTTCTAAGCAAGGAAGTTAAACCCTTGCATGATGCCCTTTCAGCATCTTCATCTTGTGAGGTGTCATGGTGACTTCCCGAGGGAGCTTCCGAGGAGGGAAAACGTCTGACAGGAGAGGTTCCTTAGGTGGGAAAGTACCTGAAAGACATCCGAAAAAAGGGTTAGGAGGTCCCCGGGATGAATTTTCGCGGGGAGGGGCCTCCGAACGCCCAAGTCAGTCTCCTGAGAAGGTAAAAGGGGACACTTAGGAAAGTTTTGCGGTCTTGCCTGTTTGTGTGTTTTCAGGAAAGAGGAGTCTAATCCCTTGCCAGGACGTGTTCCTATGTATTTATAGGGAAGCCTGGTCCGTTTAGAGATCATGAAACGTGTTCGGATCAGATCTTTTCTGTACCTTCGGACGTAGGGGACAAGTAGCCAGTGGCAGGCTCCTTGAGCCTTGAATCGAGTCAAGTCGTGACAAGACCCGGACGACTTCGGCAGGCGTCAGGCGCGCCGTTTCAGGCAGCGTATGGGCGACCTGTCAGAGGCTCCTAAATGCTCATTAAATGCTCATGCGCTCCGTACTCCCGAGGTCCTTTGGGCGAGGTCATCTTTTGTGTACGGACGCCTATTCTTCGGGAATCAGTCGTTGGTGGCTCGGGGAGTTCTTCTAGCTCGGGAGTTCGGCGCCTTCGGGGAGAATCTCTCCTTCTTTCGATAGCTGCGGTTCTTTTCTGCTGCTGAGGCGATATGTTCGGTTTCCACGAAGAGAGTCAGCAACACATTTAGAT